>JBBGZY010002635.1:0-41631 GCA_037952925.1 Lithobates clamitans
TCTCTCTCTCTCTCTCTCTCTCTCTCTCTCCCTCTCTCTCTCTCTCTCTCTCTCTCTCTCTCTCTCTCTCTCTCTCTCTCTCTCTCGTCCCTCTCTCTGTCCCTCTCTCTGTTCCTCTCTCTCTGTCCTTCTGTCTCTCTGTCCCTCTGTTAGTCTGTCTGTCTTTCTGTCCCTCTCTCTCTGTCCTTCTATCTGTTCCTCTCTCTGTTCCTCTCTCTGTCCTTTTGTCTCCTCTGTCCCTCTGTTAGTCTGTCCGTCTCTCTGTCCCTCTGTCTTTCTGTCTCTCTCTCTCTCTCTCTCTCTCACTCTCTCTCTCTCTGTCCCTCTCTCTGTCCCTCTCTCTGTCTCTGTCTCTCTCTCTCTCTCTCTCTGTCCCTCTCTCTGTCCCCCTCTCTCTCTCTGTCCCTCTCTCTGTCCCTCTCTCTGTCCCTCTCTCTCTCTCTCTCTCTCTCTCTCTCTGTCCCTCTCTCTCTCTCTCTCTGTCTCTCTCTCTCTCCTCTCTCTCTCTCTCTCTCTCTCTGTCTCTCTCTCTCTGTCCCTCTCTCTGTCCCCTCTCTCTCTCTGTCCCTCTCTCTGTCCCTCTCTCTGTCCCTCTCTCTCTCTCTCTCTCTCTCTCTCTCTGTCCCTCTCTCTCTCTGTCCCTCTCTCTGTCTCTCTCTCTCTCTCTCTCTGTCCCTCTCTCTCTCTCTCTCTGTCTCTCTCTCTCTCTGTCTCTCTGTCTCTCTCTCTCTCTCTCTGTCCTTCTGTCTCTCTGTCCCTCTGTTAGTCTGTCCGTCTCTCTGTCCCTCTCCCTGTTCCTCTCTCTCTGTCCGTCTCTCCGTCCCTCTCTCTGTCCCTCTGTCTTTCTGTCCCTCTGTCTGTCCCTTTATCTGTCTATCAGTGTGTGGTGGGCAGGTTTCTGTGTATGATGGTCCGGTGTGTGCAGGTCTGTGATTGGTCATTCCCTTGTCCAGGTTCCCCGGTCTGCTCTTGTTGGTCTGTGATTGGTGATTCCCTTGTCCAGGTTCCCGGTCTGCTCTTTGTTGGTCTGTGATTGGTCATTCCCTTGTCCCGGGTCCAGGTTCCTGGTCGGCTCTTTGTTGGTCTGTGATTGGTCATTCCCTTGTCCAGGTTCCCGGTCTGCTCTTTGTTGGTCTGTGATTGGTCATTCCCTTGTCCCGGGTCCAGGTTCCCGGTCAGCTCTTTGTTGGTCTGTGATTGGTCATTCCTTTGTCCAGGTTCCCGGTCTGCTCTTTGTTGGTCTGTGATTGGTCATTCCCTTGTCCAGGTTCCCGGTCTGTTCTTTGTTGGTCTGTGATTGGTCATTCCCTTGTCCCGGGTCCAGGTTCCTGGTCGGCTCTTTGTTGGTCTGTGATTGGTCATTCCCTTGTCCTGAGTCCAGGTCGGCTCTTTGTTGGTCTGGCCATGTGAGGGTCTTTGTTGGCCCCTCTGGCACCTCTCAGCCGCCCTCAGTGGCCCCCATGTACATTGATCTCCTGAAAGGCCCTCAGAGCGCAGAGCGTGCCAAAGCCGCGCCGGCTGCATCGCCTTCACCTGGAATAAAAGGAGGGTCTGTGCGGGCGGGCTTTGAAGCGGTAGCTGTTGAGGCGTACAGAATATTTCCCTCAATAAATCATTAGAGGGGAACTAAGGCACAATTATACCCAGCCAGGGGAGACCCTCCCAAATGCTGATTTATGTGGTCGGGCACCCAGCGCCCTCGCTGCCGCGTGTTTCGCATTTTATGCGCGTTTTGTCGTCTTTGGCCGGAGAATTGCTTCTGTAAAGGAGCGAGGTCGACCCGTGAACATTCCTCATTAGAGGGTCTTGTGATTCTTCTCGGACATTTGTGTTCTCGGGTTTATCGATTGGTGCAGAGCGGCGAATTCCTTCCATACGAAGTGGGATGTTCCAGCTGGCCGAATCTTCTCTCTGGGTTGGAGCATCTCCCTCCATAGTAAATATCTCCTGACAGAGGTGCAGAGTGGGGGAACTCCGCAGAGAGCACAAAACACAAAAATAAATTCATAGGCTTCCGAATTAATTGCCGGGGAACCGAGTGAGTCCAAAGCCAGAACCTTTTTCTTCAGTTTTGGGTGGGGTAGGGAACAGAGAGAATTCCCATCAGATTTTATTGCTGTCTCCTATGTGGAGATCCACCCTCTTTATTGTCTTCGTGTCACCAACGCAGAAAGTGATGAGAAATCAAATATTTTACAGTTGTCACCAGAACAAGAATAGAAGGGAAATCTTCCAATGGGGACACACTACCATATGCTGAAATACCAGAAAGTGAAAACAGGGCAGAGAGTGGGTTGTCAGGACCTGGATCACCTGCTGGGGGCACTGTGGTTACCAGAGCAGAATGTTGTAGTTCCGGTGTCCACCAGCGGGTGTCTCCCAGCAGCCAGCAAAGTCAGTAATCAGTCTCCACCTGAGGCTGGCTACTGGGAGGGTATTTAACCACTTGCCCTCCGGAAGGTTTTACCCCTTCTAGTGATACTAAACGTTCAATTAAAAAAAAAAATGTAATAAACATGCATACACTTACCTGCTATGGTTTTGCACAGAGCAGCTCCGATCCTCTTTCTTCTAAGGTGCGCTGCAGCATTCCAGGTAAGGTTTCCACCTCATCCCTTTGAACTCGAACACTTATTATTAATTACACAGGTCTGTGTCTGGTTAAGATGATCATTACATTTTCTCAGTGTGCCTTATCTGCATTAAATAGCCTCAGAACCCGTGTAATTCATACGTGTTCGGTTCAAAGGGATGAGGTGGCAACCCTAGTTCCAGGCCCCTCCTCTTCATCGGGTGCCTCCCCCACGGAAAGCCATGCCCCGCTGCTGCATCCATTGACACAGACAGCGGGACTCAGCCCTGGCCCCCGCTCCCGTGTCACAACTTTTGATTGACAGCCCCCCCACAATGGCATCGTGTGGGGGGCATCGCATACCACGATCTAACACTAATCTATCTAGCCCTGTAAAGAAGAAATCGGTATAAATACCTTTTTTGAAGCTGATCTGGCCCGTTCTCCAGCGGCAGAAGCTCTGCAGAGGACACAGCAGACAACGGCTGTGAAATTAATTAGTGCACCCGGCCCCCTAACCTACATGCAGGGCACCGGGCGCATGGATACCAATGGGTTTTTTTTTTTTTTGAAGTACAGTGGTACCTCGGATTAGGAGCATAATCCGTTCCAGGAGAATGCTCGTAATCCAAAGTACTCGCATATCAAAGCGAGTTTTCCCATTGAAGTCAATGGAAACGAAAATAATTTTGTTCCGCATTGACTTCAATGGGATGCAATACCGCATGCGGCCAGAGGCGGGGGGGATCGGAGAGCCTCGGAAACGGCTGAAAAGGCCCGAGGGACACTTTGGCTGACCTCGGCAAAGACTCCGTTCACAAGCCTTTCCGAGGTTTGCCGAGATCAGCCGAACTGTCCTCGGGCCTTTCTGTGCATTTCTGAACGCCGACGATCGGCGCTGTTCGGCTCCGGCGCCCCCTACCTCAGGCCAAAAGCGGTACGGCACACCGCTTTTGCCCTGAATCCTGCTCGTTTTGCGAGACAACACTCGCAAACCAAGTTAGGATTTTTAGAAATACAGTGCTCGGTTTGCGAAACGCTCGTTAACCGCGTTACTCGCAAACCGAGGTTCCACTGTACGTGATTAGAGCCTGAGGCTCTAATTGGCTTAAAAAAGGGTGAGCTCTGCACCCCCCAAGCCCACCCACTTGTGTGACAATAGCGAATTAATATTCGCTATTGTCTTCCTGATTCTCCTCCCGGCCAATCAGGAAGCAGGTCCTGAGACCCATCACCTTATTGGTTGAGAGGAGAAGTGATCCTATTGGCTGCCGAGGAGGAGGAGGCGCAGGGGAAGTCGTTGTGAAGCATCAGGAGGAGGAGACGCAGGGTAATGCCGCCGCCCATAGGAAGCACTGCCCCGTGACCTAGATGGGGTAAGTGTGGGGCTGGTGACTGATGGGTGGATTGTTTGCCACCCCCCCAAAAAAAAATATACCACCAGCTACCACTGGACGTCACCCATAGAGTTACTATGGGGCTTCCGTTGTGGGCTGTGTCCTCTGCACCGGCCCACAGAGCGAAGCCGCAGCTGACAGATCAGCATGGGATCGGGTCAGATCGGATCGGCTCCAGAAAAGGCATGTATACTGATTTCTTCTTTACAGGGCTAGATATGTTAGTGTTAGATGGTGGATGTCTGTAGATGCAGGGATTGTAGTGTTAGGGTGGACTTCTACTTTAGGGCTTTAGGATCACTTTAAATTCAATCTGATATTACAAGAGTCACTGGCCCTCATAAATGAATCTTAAAATCCCTAATAATTCAGATGGTAAAATAAGAGCTGCTGGCTGCTGGACCAACGTTCTTCTCTTATCCCCCAGGAAGGTTGGTACTGAGCTACCCCAGCTAATCAAAAGGTCTGGGAGATGTGTAGTCGGTGTGTTGGAGTGTGTTATAATGCCCAATGAACACCCCCTTCATGACAACTATCCTGGGTACATCTATTTTTCCATATGACAAGGTTCTGCAATCCATAAAACAGCTTATTATTTAGCAGAATGAAATTATGATTTGTTAGATACCAAATGTGATATACTGTACACTGTATATCAGATGTCCATTTCTCTGGGGAGGTCTAATGTGTCTTATTAGCCCCCTGGACCTGGAGACATGTTTGGTGTCTAAGTGAGTTGTATCCTCTGAGTTAGAGTAATAACGTTTTAGAAAGGTAACTCCATTACAGCAAGAATTATAGAACATGTATCCACTGATTCCTGCTGCTGGGTTTGATAGCTGTGAACAGATATTGTGCATCACCTGCAGTGATTACTGGCTCTGCAAATAGGCATGAATAGCTGCGGCCGCTGATAGCCTGTCATTGCACTGGATGGGCTTGGCCGCCGCAGCTATCCACTTGCAGCTGTCTAATCCAGCAGCAATAATGAGTGGATTCCTGTCGCTAAACACCTGTCCTAATGTAGCCTGCCTCTCTAGCATCCTACAAATACTGAAAAATCAGTTTTAGGTGGAGAGACCCTTTAAATGCTTTGTACATAGATATTGTACAGGGTCTTCCCTAACCTTCTGTTGTTAACGTGAATGTCAGAAGGATAGTATGTGATAGTATGTGTATATAGTGTGCAATGACATATGTACCCGGGGCGGATATATTCATTCATCATTACTTCCTCAGGCTGTTTCCTTCTATGCAGCGCTACGCCATGGTCGTGCTTTACTGCACCTTTACACCATGCAAGTCTATGAGTGGCCGAGCCTCTGAGAACAATGCACTGCTTATGTGATCTTATCTCTCATCGTACCGAGCCACCAAGAGCTCCCTCTAGTGACCAATCTACTAGACATGTGCAATTCGTTTTGTTCCGAATTTGTTTTTTAACACATTTCGACAAATTCGTTAATTCCCATTTAACACATTTTTCCGAATATTCGTAAATTTGAATATTCAAAAATTCGTAAATTCATACATTTGTAAATTCATACATTCGTATATTCGTACATTTGTACAATCGTAAATTCAAAAATTAGGAAATCTGAAATAATCATTAACCAATAATAACTTAACTATTGCTAACTATTAAATTATAAGTATTGGAATTTCCTTTCACATTTGGCTGTTAGTGAACGTAACAAATACAAACTTATCCGATTTTACGAATTATCCGAAATAACGAATGCCATATCTAAACGAATGGAACGTAATGAATTAATAATAATAAATAACAATAATATTAATAATAAAAAAGTTTTATTATTATTTATTATTCATTTGTTATGTTCCATTTGTTTAGATGCGGTATTCGTTATTTCGGATAATTCGTAACTTTGGATAAATGCGTATTCGTTATGTTCACTAACAGCCGAATTTGAAATGAAATTCCAATACCTATAATTTAATAGTTAAGTATTTCAGATTTTCAAAGTTCCGGGTTTTCGGATTTTTGAATTTCGAATTTCCAAATTTCCGAATGTTTGAATGTATGAATCTACGAATTTTCGAATTTACGAATGTATAAATGTACGAATTTACGAATGCGCGAATTTACGAATTGTGATCATAATGAATGACCCCAAAAATGTAAAAAAAAAAAAAACGAAAAACTAAATCGAAAAACGAATGAATTTTTTGGCAGTGCCTACAATCTACACCTTTGTATATCGGATACAATAACAGAAATATGGAGGAGAAATCACGTCAAAAATATTTTTAGTGTCTCTTTTCCATGTTTGCACCCCAAACAACCTTACATTGTATCGTTTACTTTATTTTAGTCCTCTATAGATTACATATGATAATAAATATAATACAATAAGTGTTTGTGATGTAGGATGCTGCGCTAAGGAGAGGACGTGATGATGTCACTGACCAGCCCGTCCCGTCACGTCTATCCGCGTCTTCCTGCCTGTGGAGAGAACGAAGGTTCAGCACTTGTGATTGGATGAGTTTATGATGATACATTGTGCGTGTTATGTAACCTCCTCACTTCCTGTCATTCTTTTCTTGAAAACAAAAAAAAATAAATAAAATGGGCAGACTTGATGGACTACTTGGTCTTTTTCTGCCATCACTTTTCTATGTATCAATATATAAATACATATTGATATCCAATCCATATCATAATATAAATCCATATCAATATATATATATATATATGTCTAAAAAAACCACAGGGGTGTGTAAACTTTTTATATCCACTATATATATATATATATATATATATATATATATATATATATATATATATATATATATATATATATAGTGGATATAAAAAGTCTACATACCCCTGTTGGTAAAATATCAGGTTTCTGTGATATAAAAAAATAAGACAAAGATAAATCATTTCAGAACTTTTTCCTCCTTTAATGTGACCTATAAACTGTACAACTCAATTGAAAAACAAACTGAAATCTTTTAGGGGGGGGAGTAAAAAAAAAAAATAATGAGGTTGCATAAGTATACACACCCTCTTATAACTGGGGATGTCGTTGTGTTCAGAATTAAGCAATCACATTCAAACTCATGTTAAATAGGAGTCAGTACACACCTCCCATCATTTAAAGTGCCTCTGTTTACCCCAAATATAGTTCAGCTGTTCTAGTAGGTCTTTCCTAACATTTTCTTAGTCGCATCCTACAGCAAAAGCCATGGTCCTCAGAGAGCTTCCAAATCATCAGAGGTATCAGTCAGGAGAAGGGTACAAGGCATTAGATATACCATGGAACACAGTGAAGACCGTCATCATCAAGTGGAGAAAATATGGCACAACAGTGACATCACCAAGTTAATGAGGACAAGGGCCTCTTCCCGACAACCCTGGCCTTTGGTTGTTGGGGTCTGCGGGCGCGGGGCTTATCGGAATCTGGAAGCCCCCTTTAACAAGGGGGCCCCCAGATTCAGGCCCCCCACCCTTTATGAATTAGAATATGGTACATGGTACCCCTACCCATGTAATGTGTAAAACACATTACACAGGTTTTCAAAGTAATTTATTAAGGCAGCTCTGTTGTCTCTTCCGATCTCTTCTCCCCTCTCCGGGTCTTCTGCCTCCTCCACCGACGTCTTCTGCCTCTGCCGGTTCTTCTCCCCTCTCCGGGTCTTCTCTGCTCTCCACTGATGTCTTCTAGCCCTCTCCGGTTCTTCTCCCTCTGTCCGCTGTCTTCTGCCTCTGCCGGTTCTTCTCCCCTCTCCGGGTATTCTCCACGCTCCGCTGATGTCTTCTAGCCCTCTCCGGTTCTTCTCCCTCTGTTCTTCTCCCTCTGTCCGGTGTCTTTGGCTGGGTCTTCTCCGCTGCCTTCTGCCTCTTTTCTTCTTCTTCTGATGTTGACTCAATGCTCTCTCCCGCTCTAATGCCAGGTGCACGGTATGCCACTACTTATATTGGAATGGGGCGGGGTCACCGGAGGCCTGCTCCTTATGATGTCACCGCCCCATCATGCCCCGGGCGGTGACGTCATAAGGGGTGCGGCCTTCAGAAGACATCACCCGGTGACCCCCGCCCCGTGCCAATATAAGTAGTGGCACACCGCGCACCCCGCATTAGAGCAGGAGAGAGCGTTGTGTCAACATCGGAAGAAGAACAGAGGGAGAAGATAACAGAGAAGACCCAGCAGAAGACAGCGGACAGAGGGAGAATGGCTAGAAGACATCAGCGGAGAAGACCCGGAGAGGGGAGAAGAACCGGCAGAGTCAGAAGACGTTAGCGGAGGAGGCAGAAGAGCCAGATAGGGGAGAAGATATCAGAAGAGACTACGGAGCTGCCTTAATAAATTACTTTAAAAACCTGTGTAATGTGTTTTATTTTTGTCATTTTTTTTAGGTGAATGGGTAGGGGTACAATGTACCCCATATTCATTCACATAGGGTGGGGGGCAGGAATCTGGGGGCCCCCTTGTTAAAGGGGCCTTACAGATTCCGATAAGCCACCGCCCGCAGACCCCGACAACCAACAGCCAGGGTTGTCAGGCAGAGGCCCTTATCCTCATCAACATGGGAACAGGGTGCTTTGGGGTGGGGGGCACAGGCCCCCCCTGTCCCAGAGCACCCACTCCCCCCATGCTGAGGGCATGCGACCTGGTACGGTTCAGGAGGGGGGGCACTCGTCCCCACCCCCTTTCCTGACTTTCCGGGCTGTGTGCTCGAATAAGGGTTTAGTATGGATTTTGGGGGGACCCCAACGTCATTTTTTCGGCATGGGGGTTCCCCTGAAAATCCATACCAGACTGAAGTGCCTGCTATGCTCTTGTGGGGGGAACCCGTGCAGTTTTTTTTTTTTTTTTTGGTGTGGAGTTCCCCTTCAAGATCCTCAGAGCACAAGTCGCATGCCAAAGTCGGGTCAGTTAAGACAGCGATACGACTTTGATCCGAAATCAGTGATATTCAATGGGCTGAAGTAGGATCAAAGTCGGACCAAAATAGTGCAGGGAGCATTTTCAAAGGCGGCCCAGTTAAGACGCCTTCCATAGGGAAACAATGATTTTCACACGTCATGTGACATGAGCTCCCGATGTCGGAGCGTTTGTTGTACCAGTGTGAACCCGGCCCAAGGGTGTGCAAACTTATGTAACCAGATTATTTTAATTTTTTTTATTTTTATTTCCCTCCACCTAAAAGATTTCAGTTTGTTGTTCAACTGAGTTGTACAATTTATAACATTAAAGGTGGAAAAAGTTCTGAAACTATTTATCTTTTGTCTCATTTGTTTACATCACAGAAACCTGACATTTTAACCGGGGTGTGTAGACTTTTTATATTCACTGTGTGTATATATATATATTTATACAGTGCCTTGAAACAGTATTCATACCCCTTGAAATTCTCCACATTTTGTTACAACCAAAAACATAAATGTATTTTATTGGGATTTTATGTGATAGACCAACACAAAGTGTCACATAATTGTGAAGTGGAAGTAAAATGATAAATGATACAAATAAATATGTGAAAAGTGTGGGGGAGGGGCATTTGTATGGCGCCCCCCGGAGTCAATACTTTGTAGAACCCCCTTTCTCTACAAGTCTTTTTGGGGGTGTCTCTACCAGCTTTGCACATCTAGAGAGGACATTTCTGCCCATTCTTCTTTGTAAAATATCTCAAGCTCTGTCAGATTGGATGGAGAGCGTCTGTGAACAGCAATTTTCAAGTCTTGCCACAGATTCTCAATGTGATTTAGGTCTGGACTGTGACTGGGCCATTCTAACACATGAATATGCTTTGATCTAAACCATTCCATTGTAGCTCTGGCTGGATGTTTCGGGTCGTTGTCCTGCTGGAAGGTGAACCTCCGCCCAGTCTCAAGTCTTTTGTAGACTCTAACAGGTTTTCTTCTAAGATTGTCCTGTATTTGTCTCCATCCATCTTCCCATCAACTCTGACCAGCTTCCCTGTCCCTGCTGAAGAAAACCATCCCCACCACATGATGCTGCCACCACCATGTTTCACAGTGGGGATGGTGTGTTCAGGGTGATGTGCAGTGTTAGTTTTCCCCACACATAGCGTTTTACTTTTAGGCCATAAAGTTGAATTTTGGTCTCATGTGACCAGATCACCTTCTTCCACATGTTTGCTGTGTCCTCCACATGGCTTCTCACAAACTACAAACAGGACTTCTTATGACTTTCTTTCACCAATGTCTTTCTTCTTGTCACTCTTCCATAAAGGGCAGATTTGTGGAGAACACGACTAATAGTTGTCCTGTGGACAGATTCTCCCACCTGAGCTGTGGATCTCTGCAGCTCCTCCAGAGTTACCATGGACCTCTTGGCTCTTCTCTGATGAATGCTCTCCTTGCCCGGCCGGTCAGTTTAGGTGGACGGCCATGTCTTGGTAGGTTTGCAGTTGTGCCATACTCTTTCCATTTTCCGATGATGGATTGAACAGAGCTCCGTGAGATGTTCAAAGCTTGGGAGATTTTTTTATAACCTAACCCTGCTTTATACTTCTCCACAACTTTATCCCTGAACTGTCTGTTTTGTTCCTTGGCCTTCATGATGCTGTTTGTTCACTAAGGTTTTCTAACAAACCTCTGAGGGCTTCACAGAACAGCTGTATTTATACTGAGATTAAATGACACACAGGTGGACTCTATTTACTAATTAGGTGACTTCTGAAGGCAATTGGTTCCTCTAGATTTTAGTTGGGGGTATCAGAGTAAAGGGGGCTGAATACAAATGCCCCTCCCCCCACACTTTTCATATATTTATTTGTATCATTTATCATTTTCCTTCCACTTCACAATTATGTGACACTTTGTGTTGGTCTATCACATAAAATCCCAATAAAATACATTTATGTTTTTGGTTGTAACCTGACAAAATGTGGGAAATGTTCAAGGGGTATGAATACTTTATCAAGGCACTGTATATATATCAATATAGAAATATATAAAGCACAGCAAACACTGAACAAACATAGGAAGATTTAGTAGACATTCTGAGCAGATAATGAGAAGGACATGAAATGGGGAGGATTGGGTGAGGGAGGAAGAAGTGGATTTCTGAGGTCTGTATTTATTAATCGGTCCATACTGGTGATTGTAATAATATCTGCAGATTACAAACTCCTCCCCTCCCCCTCCAGGATAACAGCAATGCATGCTGGGGCTCCGCACAGGTGGGCTCATCACTGCCTCATCCAGCAAAGTGCAGCCAACCTGCGAGGAGATCCAGAAATCACGTCCTGCAGAGAAGGAGGTCAGAATCCAGCCAGGATGGTGTACAGGATACAAGGTAGGTCAGATTTCTTATACAGGGATACATTTATTTCCTATACAAGTGCTGGGGGCGGGGCACGTTTGGCTGCAATCACAAAGCTGTAACATAGGGATATGGATCATGTGACTGTCATTGTCGAATCTCATTGGACTCGGATGAAAATCGCTGTTGCACTTTATGGTATTTCTGGTGTGTTATCTGTATGAAATGAGCCCTTGCTGTTCCATATTACCGGCTGTTTTACTTTTCTCCTCCAGCTTTCCACAGACACACAAAAGAGTTCAGACAGCGAAACAATCACCGGTGCAATTATGTGATTTGTCTTCCAATAATATACTTTATTGGTTAATATTGACTGGTAGAGGTGTCTGCAGGTCATTGGGAGTGCGTGCAGGTGAATGGAGGTGTGGGCAGGTGACTGGAGGTGCGTGCAGGTGAATGGAGGTGTGTGCAGGTGAAATGGAGGTGTGTGCAGGTGACTGGAGGTGCGTGCAGGTGAATGGAGGTGTGTGCAGGTGAAATGGAGGTGTGTGCAGGTGACTGGAGGTGCGTGCAGGTGAATGGAGGTGTGTGCAGGTGAAATGGAGGTGTGTGCAGGTGACTGGAGGTGTGGGCAGGTGACTGGAGGTGTGTGCAGGTGAATGGAGGTGTGGGCAGGTGACTGGAGGTGCGTGCAGGTGAATGGAGGTGTGTGCAGGTGAATGGAGGTGTGTGCAGGTGAAATGGAGGTGTGTGCAGGTGAATGGAGGTGTGTGCAGGTGACTGGAGGTGCGTGCAGGTGAATGGAGGTGTGTGCAGGTGAATGGAGGTGTGTGCAGGTGAAATGGAGGTGTGTGCAGGTGACTGGAGGTGTGGGCAGGTGACTGGAGGTGTGTGCAGGTGAATGGAGGTGTGTGTAGGTGACTGTGGGTGTCTACCAGTGAATGGAGGTGCATGTAGGTGCTTGTACATGCGTGCGGGTGATTGGGGGTGCATGCAGGCGTATGGAGGTGTGTTCCGGTGCTAGGAGGTGCCTGCAGGTAAATAGAGGTGCATGCTGGTGAATGTAAGTGTGCTCAGGGGCTTGGAGGTTACAGCAGGAGATGAAAGAAGGTGAATGGAGGTATATGGGGGTAATTGGAGGTGTGTGCAGGTAAATGAAAGTGCGTTCAGGGGCTTGGAGGTATATGGAAATGAATGGAGGTGCATGCAGGTGAATGGCAGTACAGTGCTCAGCATAAATGAGTACACCCCAATATACAACGCTGAGCATAAATGGGTACACCCAAATATACAGTGCTTGGTATAAATGAGAACACCCCAATATATAGTGCTCGGTATGTACTGTGAGTACACCCCAATATACAGTGCTCAGTATAAATGAGGACACCCCAATATACAGTGCTTGGTATAAATGAGGACACCCCAATATATAGTGCTCGGTATATACTGTGAGTACACCCCAATATACAGGGCTCGGTATAAATGAGGACACCCCAATATACAGGGCTCGGTATAAATGAGTACACCCCAATATACAGGGCTCGGTATAAATGAGGACACCCCAATATACAGGGCTCGGTATAAATGAGGACACCCCAATATACAGGGCTCGGTATAAATGAGGACACCCCAATATACAGGGCTCGGTATAAATGAGGACACCCCTTTTGAAAAGTAAGATTTAATGAATATCTCAATGAACAGAAAAACAATTTCCAACATTTTGACAAAACTGAGTTTTCTAGAACATTTGTTTGGCTCATTACACGGAAGGACGGGGGTAATAAGATTACAAAATCTTCAGTTTTACTCCGATGAGTTGATGGAAGAAATGACTCCGCCCCACAAGAAGAACTCCTCCATCTAGTATTGTGTATGACCTCCATGATGTGTAAGGACGGCACCAAGTCTTCTAGGCATGGGATGAATGGCGACATATTGCATCGATCTTTCTCCATTCTCCAAGAACGATCCCTTTTAGAGCCTGGATAGAGAGTGACGCTCGTCTCTTCAGAATTCTCCATATCACTTTTTCTTCACTGGTTCTTCTCTAGAAATACAACAGTTGGCCTTAGATGTGTGTGCAGGTGAATGGGGGTGTGTGCAGGTGAATGGAGGTGTGTGCAGGTGACTGTGGGTGTCTACCAGTGAATGGAGGTGTGTGTAGGTGAATGGAGGTGTGTGTAGGTGAATGGAGGTGTGTGTAGGTGACTGTGGGTGTCTACCAGTGAATGGAGGTGTGTGCAGGTGAATGGAGGTGTGTGCAGGTGAATGGAGGTGTGTGCAGGTGAATGGAGGTGTGTGTAGGTGAATGGAGGTGTGTGTAGGTGACTGTGGGTGTCTACCAGTGAATGGAGGTGTGTGCAGGTGAATGGAGGTGTGTGCAGGTGAATGGAGGTGTGTGCAGGTGAATGGAGGTGTGTGTAGGTGACTGTGGGTGTCTACCAGTGAATGGAGGTGCATGTAGGTGCTTGTATATGCGTGGGGGTGATTGGGGGTGCATGCAGGCATATGGAGGTGTGTTCCGGTGCTAGGAGGTGCCTGCAGGTAAATAGGGGTGCATGCCGGTGAATGTAAGTGTGCTCAGGGGCTTGGAGGTTACAGCAGGAGATGAAAGAAGGTGAATGGAGGTATATGGGGGTAATTGGAGGTGTGTGCAGGTAAATGAAAGTGCGTTCAGGGGCTTGGAGGTATATGGAAATGAATGGAGGTGCGTGCAGGTGAATGGCAGTACAGTGCTCAGCATAAATGAGTACACCCCAATATACAACGCTGAGCATAAATGGGTACACCCAAATATACAGTGCTTGGTATAAACGAGAACACCCCAATATATAGTGCTCGGTATATACTGTGAGTACACCCCAATATACAGTGCTCAGTATAAATGAGGACACCCCAATATACAGGGCTCGGTATATACTGTGAGTACACCCCAATATACAGTGCTCAGTATAAATGAGGACACCCCAATATATAGTGCTCGGTATATACTGTGAGTACACCCCAATATACAGTGCTCAGTATAAATGAGGACACCCCAATATACAGTGCTTGGTATAAATGAGGACACCCCAATATATAGTGCTCGGTATATACTGTGAGTACACCCCAATATACAGTGCTCAGTATAAATGAGGACACCCCAATATACAGTGCTTGGTATAAACGAGAACACCCCAATATATAGTGCTCGGTATATACTGTGAGTACACCCCAATATACAGTGCTCAGTATAAATGGGGACACCCCAATATACAGTGCTTTGTATAAATGAGGACACCCCAATATATAGTGCTCGGCATATACTGTGAGTACACCCCAATATACAGTGCTCAGTATAAATGAGGACACCCCAATATACAATGCTTGGTATAAATGAGGACACCCCAATATATAGTGCTCAGTATATACTGTGAGTACACCCCAATATACAGGGCTCGGTATAAATGAGGACACCCCAATATACAGGGCTCGGTATAAATGAGGACACCCCAATATACGGGGCTCGGTATAAATGAGGACACCCCAATATACAGGGCTCGGTATAAATGAGGACACCCCAATATACAGGGCTCGGTATAAATGAGGACACCCCAATATACAGCACTCAGTATAAATGAGGACACCCCAATATACAGGGCTCGGTATAAATGAGGACACCCCAATATACAGGGCTCGGTATAAATGAGGACACCCCTTTTGAAAAGTAAGATTTAATGAATATCTCAATGAACAGAAAAACAATTTCCAACATTTTGACAAAACTGAGTTTTCTAGAACATTTCTTTGGCTCATTACACGGAAGGACGGGGGTAATAAGATTACGAAATCTTCAGTTTTACTCGAGTTGATGGAAGAAATGAATCCGCCCCACAAGAAGAACTCCTCCATCTAGTATTGTGTATGACCTCCATGATGTGTAAGGACGGCACCAAGTCTTCTAGACGTGGGATGAATGGCGACATATTACATCGATCTTTCTCCATTCTCCAAGAACGATCCCTTTTAGAGCCTGGATAGAGAGGGACGCTCGTCTCTTCAGAATTCCCCATATCACTTTTTCTTCACCGGTTCTTCTCTAGAAATACAACAGTTGGCCTTAGATGTGTGTTTTGGATCATTGGAATGTTAGAAAAGTTCACGAGGACCAAGGAGCACGGAGTGATGGGAGTATCTTCTCTGCCACTATAGAGCAGGACATCTGTGACTTCATGACACCGTCCATGAAATGCAGCTCCCCAACGTCACCAGCCACACTCATGCAGCCCCACAGAAGGACACCACCATGCTTCTCTGTAGGCACCATGCATTTCTTTGTACTCCTCACCTTTGCGACCCCCCATACAGTTTTGAAGCCATCAGTTCCAAACACATTTCTTGGTCTCATCACTCCAGAGTCCCAGTAGTCTTTGTCAGGGCTGGGCTCAGCCCTTCCTTCTCTGAGCTGGCCGCTCAGCTGTCGGCTAATTGCCAGCTCCCATCTCTCCACAGTGACTCAGCTGTTGATGATAACCTGCTCGTCAGTCCTGCCTACTTAAGCCGTCCAGTCCAGAGGATCTCTGCCTTTGCCTTGGTCAACATCACAGAGACATTCTCCTGCGTTCCTGTTTAAAGACTTGCTTTGCTGACAACCCTTCTGGCTCCAGATCCTGCTTGCTGTTCCACTACATTGATCCCTGACCTTCTGGCTTGGCTGACTATCCGTTCCGGTTACTGAACTTTGGCTGTTTTGACTACATTTGTTCTATTTACTTTTATTACTAAACAAGTGTGATTTAACTGTACTTCTGACTTAGCCTTATTTCATGGTTTCTGATGTCTTCTTTTTCAGCATGGGCCCTGGCAAATCCTAGGTGGGCTTTTTTTGTACATGGGCTTTAGGAGAGGCTTCTTGGTGGACGACACCCATGCATGGCATTCCCCTGCAGTGTACCCCGTATTGTGCCACGGGAAACAATCACACCAGTTTGGCTTTCTAGTTCTTTAGCCAACTGCAGTGACCTTGCATGGCGGTTTTCTCCAACCCTTCTCATCAGAAGACGCTCCTGATGAGGTGAGAACTTCCGTGGACGGCCGGGACGTCTCTGTCAGATGGTTGCACTTCCATCTTTGTTATATTTTTGTATTCTGACTGATAAGTAAAGCTTTGCAGATCTTCCTGTAGCCTTCACCTTTCGTAGAAATTATTTCCTTTTTTTTTTTTTTTTTTTTAGACCTTGTGGTGCCATTGCTGACATCATGAAATGGGCGGGGCTTTCTTTGTTAGGCAACACCCTTTTATAATCGCCTGTCTGCTGGCCACCTGTTTAATGAATAATTACAATCACCTGGAGATGAATTCTGCTTTGCTGCTGAGGCTTTCATAGGGGTGTGTTCATTTTTTCAACATGGTCTTCAATGAATTTGTTAGGAAAAATACTTTTTTTGTGTGTGGAAATGACCAAATCTTGGTTGCAATCAATGGGCCGCATTTGTGGGAGGATTTTGTAGTATAGAGTCGCATAGAAAACGTTCATTCTGAAAGGAAAGTGAAGGTTTTCTGACAAATCTGTTGGGGTGTCCTCATTTATGCTGAGCACTGTATATGTGGGTATAGGTGGGTAATTGGAGGTGTGTACAGGTGAATGGAGGGGTGTGTGTAGTTGAATGGGGGTGTGTGTAGGTGAATGGAGGGGTGTGTGTAGGTGATTGGAAGGGTGTGTGCAGGTGAATGAAGGTATAGGTGGGTAATTGGAGGTGTTTGTAGGTAAATGGGGGTGTGTGGGTGAATGGGGGGTGTGTGTGGGTGAATGGGGGGGTGTGTGGGTGAATGGAGGGGTGTGTGGGTGAATAGAGGGGTGTGAATGGGGGTGTGTGCAGGTGAATGGGGGTGTGTGCAGGTGAATGGGGGTGTGTGTAGGTGAATGGAGGGGTGTGCAGGCTGAATGGGGGTGTATGCGGGTGAATGGGGGTGTGTGTAGTTGAATGGGGGTGTGTGTAGGTGAATGGAGGGGTGTGTGTAGGTGAATGGGGGTGTGTGTAGGTGATTGGAAGGGTGTGTGCAGGTGAATGAAGGTATAGGTGGGTAATTGGAGGTTTTTGTAGGTGAATGGGGGTGTGTACAGGTGAATGGAGGGGTGTGTAGGTGAATGGAGGGGTGTGTAGGTGAATGGGGGTGTGTACAGGTGAATGGAGGGGTGTGGGTGAATGGGGGTGTGTACAGGTCAATGGGGGGTGTGTGTGGGTGAATGGGGGGGTGTGGGTGAATGGGGGGGGGTGTGGGTGAATGGAGGGGTGTGTGGGTGAATGGAGGGGTGTGAATGGGGGTGTGTGCAGGTGAATGGGGGTGTGTGTAGGTGAATGGAGGGGTGTGCAGGTTGAATGGGGGTGTATGCGGCTGAATGGGTGTGTGTGTAGGTGAATGGAGGGGTGTGTGTAGGTGAATGGAGGGGTGTGTGTAGGTGATTGGAAGGGTGTGTGCAGGTGAATGGAGGGGTGTGTAGGTGAATGGGGGTGTGTACAGGTGAATGGAGGGGTGTGGGTGAATGGGGGTGTGTACAGGTGAATGGGGGGGGGGGGTGTGGGTGAATGGGGGGTGTGTGGGTGAATGGAGGGGTGTGAATGGAGGGGTGTGCAGGTTGAATGGGGGTGTATGCGGCTGAATGGAGGGGTGTGTGTAGGTGAATGGAGGGGTGTGTGTAGGTGAATGGAGGGGTGTGTGTAGGTGAATAGAGGGGTGTGTGTAGGTGATTGGAAGGGTGTGTGCAGGTGAATGGAGGTATAGGTGGGTAATTGGAGGTGTTTGTAGGTGAATGGGGGTGTGTAGGTGAATGGAGGGGTGTGTAGGTGAATGGAGGGGTGTGTAGGTGAATGGAGGTGTGTGTAGGTGAATGGAGGTGTGTGTAGGTGAATGGAGGGGTGTGTGGGTAAATGGAGGGGTGTGAATGGGGGTGTGTACAGGTGAATGGGGGTGTGTGCAGGTGAATAGAGGGGTGTGCAGGTGAATGGGGGTGTGTGGGTGAATGGAGGGGTGTGTACAGGTGAATGGAGGGGTGTGCAGGTTGATTGGGGGTGTTTCACCATGAATCAGATGGACTGATTGGTCCAAGGGACAGGAAGGGTATTTGTTTGGAGTTTCTTTAACTCCTTCCTGCCCAGCCCCTGTGTCCCTTTAGCTGGGCTATTATGCCTGGGGGGGGGGGGGGGGGGGGAGGTTTGCCGAATCACATGATCACTGGGATTGGCTGTCACATGATTGGCAGCAGGTCCCGCCACCACCTGATCATTGGTAGAGAACTGGAGCTGTCTCTTACAGCTCGGTCTCAGTGCTGGGAGCTTACACTCTGTGCACAGAAATCCCCCCCCCCCCCCCCCGGATGCAGATCTGCAATGTTTGAGGGGGTAAAGCTCACCCTCCCACCACCACACATGTGGGCAGCGGGAGGTTAGACCCCCCCTTCATGTACTGTAGGTGGTAATGTGACACATGCGCACCATCATGCGCTGTACATGTGCTTAGCAGTGTATTGCCTTTCATTCTGATGGATCCCATCGCACGTTTTCTGGCTTCCCATCACACCGGCAGTACAGAGCACCGGGACCTACCTTGTGTGCCGCATCGCCTGAAATATGACAGGTAGGTTGTTTGGTACTTTGGGTTTTGGTCCTGACCCAAAAAAAGTGAATGAACTGCCAAAACACAACACAACACACAATAAAGTCTTCACTCTCTCAATCCCTATTGACTATTTCTGATCCTCACACTTCCAGTATTAGTAAGTTATTTCCTTGTTTCTGGCCTAGGCAAATGATGTCATCCATCCCAGGAGTCTTCAGGAGGGGAGGAGGGTTTTCCAAGCTAAGCACACCTTCCTGCTTGCATGCCTGAGCTAAGGGCAGATGGATTCCAGGAAGTAAATGCTACCTGAACCATCTGCCTTTACACAAGAAGGCCACAGCTAGAAATGCTGGGGGTGGGGGGAGGGTGTGTGTGTTTCCAAGCAAAATAAAGCATGGAGACATGGATGGATAGGATGATGTTGGGGTTGCAGGACACTTTGTACCCCATGTTGTCCCCTCTGATGTTGGTGCTGCAAGACACTTTGTACCCCATGTTGTCCCCTCTGATGTCGGGACTGCAGAACACTTTGTACCCCATGTTGTCCCCTCTGATGTCGGGACTGCAGAACACTTTGTACCCCATGTTGTCCCCTCTGATGTCGGGACTGCAGAACACTTTGTACCCCATGTTGTCCCCTCTGATGTTGGGACTGCAGAACACTTTGTACCCCGTGTTGCTCCCTCTGATGTCGGGGTTGGGGGACACTTTGTACCCCATGTTGTCCCCTCTGATGTTGGGACTGTGGGACACTTTGTACCCCATGTTGTCCCCTCTGATGTCAGGACTGCAGAACACTTTGTACCCCATGTTGTCCCCTCTGATGTTGGGACTGCGGGACACTTTGTACCCCATGTTGTCCCCTCTGATGTCAGGACTGCAGAACACTTTGTACCCCATGTTGTCCCCTCTGATGTCGGGACTGCAGGACACTTTGTACCCCATGTTGTCCCCTCTGATGTCAGGACTGCAGAACACTTTGTACCCCATGTTGTCCCCTCTGATGTCGGGACTGCAGGACACTTTGTACCCCATGTTGTCCCCTCTGATGTCAGGACTGCAGAACACTTTGTACCCCATGTTGTCCCCTCTGATGTCAGGACTGCAGAACACTTTGTACCCCATGTTGTCCCCTCTGATGTCAGGACTGCAGAACACTTTGTACCCCATGTTGTCCCCTCTGATGTCAGGACTGCAGAACACTTTGTACCCCATGTTGTCCCCTCTGATGTCAGGACTGCAGAACACTTTGTACCCCATGTTGTCCCCTCTGATGTCGGGACTGCAGGACACTTTGTACCCCATGTTGCCCCCTCTGATGTTGGGACTGCAGAACACTTTGTACCCCATGTTGTCCCCTCTGATGTCGGGACTGCAGAACACTTTGTACCCCGTGTTGCCCCCTCTGATGTTGGGGGACACTTTGTACCCCATGTTGTCCCCTCTGATGTTGGGGGACACTTTGTACCCCATGTTGTCCCCTCTGATGTTGGGACTGCGGGACACTTTGTACCCCATGTTGCCCCCTCTGATGTCGGGACTGCAGGACACTTTGTACCCCATGTTGCCCCCTCTGATGTTGGGGTTGCAGAACACTTTGTACCCCATGTTGCCCCCTCTGATGTCGGGGTTGCGGGACACTTTGTACCCCATGTTGTCCCCTCTGATGTCGGGGTTGCGGGACACCTTGTACCCCATGTTGCCCCCTTTGATGTCGGGGTTGCAGGACACTTTGTACCCCGTGTTGCCCTCTCTGATGTCGGGGTTGCGGGGGACTTTGTACCCCATGTTGCCCTCTCTGATGTCGGGGTTGCGGGACACCTTGTACCCCATGTTGCCCCCTTTGATGTCGGGGTTGCAGGACACTTTGTACCCCGTGTTGCCCTCTCTGATGTCGGGGTTGCGGGGGACTTTGTACCCCATGTTGCCCTCTCTGATGTCGGGGTTGCGGGACACTTTGTACCCCATGTTGCCCCCTCTGATGTCGGGGTTGCGGGGGACTTTGTACCCCATGTTGCCCTCTCTGATGTCGGGGTTGCGGGGGACTTTGTACCCCATGTTGCCCCCTTTGATGTCGGGGTTGCAGGACACTTTGTACCCCATGTTGCCCCCTCTGGTGTCGGGCAAACAAAGCTAATTGTGTCTTGTGGGTTGCGTGTTCTGATCCGGGGCTCATCCTTTCCCTCATTTCTTCCTGCACCGTGCGGCACCTGGGGGGTTAAGCGGCGCGCAGTCTGCGCAGCGTTCCCTTCCATATTTTTAGCTGCGAATGACGTCGTTAATAATTTGAGGAAAAGCAGCCAGGGATGAATTTAGCCGCCGTGTGGGTGTTGTGGCAGTTCTGGCACGCCGTCTATTGTGGCACATCGCTGGCTAGTGTCTGGCACACCCGCCCCGCGCTCGCCCTGACACACCGCTGTTTACATTTCCTATGAACGCCCGCTAATATCGCACTATTTATATGGAGACCAGAAAATAAACCGCCTTATAATGTGTCTGCGCTTATTATTACTGCTGCGCCCGTCCCCCCCCCCCCCCTCCGAGAGTCTTACTCCATAAACCAGCCGGATTACTTCATATGGCAGCGCAGTGAGCCGTGGCGATGTGTAAAGCGCAGTAAACCGCGGTAACCTGTCATCAGTTTCCTGGCATCAGGACAATGAGCGCTGCGTTCTGATTGGTCGTTGTTGTATATTGCGCTTTTCTTCATTAAAGAGAACCTGTCTAGATAGTAATAAGGGAATCGGAGCAAACCGCTAAATACACATATAGGGAATGGTTTACCTGCTGGAGGATTTGTACCTCTGTCCATCCTTTCCTGAGGTTTGTACAGCTCTGCCGCACAGCCCTGCCTGGCTCTGCTGCAGTTGCAGGTCTTGCCCCTCCCACAGCATGTGACCGATTGGACAGTGAAGGAGAAGCGGCAGACTGATAGGAGTATATCTCTGTAACTCTGCTCTCGCCTTCTCAGCATGTCCCTTTTTAGTACATGAGAATTGCAAAATTTATGATTGGCTCTTTGTGCTGCTTCTCCCCACTCCCAATCTGAGCTCTGCTGTACAGGAACTTCTAGTACCAGGTCAAATTCAGGTACTTATTTAAAAACAAATATTTAATGATCAATTCATGATTACAGAGCTGCTAACCCTAACCCTAAACCTAACACTATCCTCAACCCCAAAATCTAGCCCAATCCTAAACCTTTAACCATAATCCTAAGGGGGCCTTTCCCTAACCTAACCCACTCACCTAACCCAGCTCTACACCTTTACCCTAACCTAACCCAACCCTATACTTAGCCCTAACCCTAACCTAACCCAACCCTATACTTAGCCCCTAACCTAACCCAACCCTATACTTAGCACCAACCCTAACCTAACCCTAACCCTATACTTAGCCCCAACCTTAGGAGCCTAAGAAACCCTTACCCTAACCTAACCCAACCCTATACTTAGCCCCAACCCTAACCTAACCCAACGCTATACTTGGCCCTAACCCTAACCTATCCCAACCCTATACTTAGCCCCAACCTTAACCTAACCCAACCCTATACTTAGCCCCAACCTTAGGAGCCTAAGAAACCCTTACCCTAACCTAACCCAACCCTATACTTAGCCCCAACCCTAACCCAACGCTATACTTGGCCCTAACCCTAACCTAACCCTACACTTTTACCCTAACCTAACGCAACCCTATACTTAGCCCCAACCCTAACCTAACCCAACGCTATACTTGGCCCTAACCCTAACCTAACCCTACACTTCTACCCTAACCTAACCCAACGCTATACTTAGCCCCAACCCTTTACTTAGCCCCAACCCTAACCTAACCCCAACCCTATACTTAGCCCCAACCCTAACCTAACCCAACCCTAACCTAACCCAACGCTATACTTAGCCCCAACCCTAGGAGCCTAAGAAACCCTTATCCTAACCGCTAACCTAACCCAAACCCTTAGCCCTAAGGCTGCTTTCACACTGGGGCGTCAGCGGTAAAGCGTCACTATTTTTAGTGGCGCTTTACCGTCGCTTTTGCGGAGATTTTCGGACGCAAGCGGGGTGCTTTTAACCCCCCGCTAGTGACCGAAAAAGGGTTAAGACAACCCACAGAGTGCCGCTTTGGCGGCGGTTCGGCGCCGCTGCCCATTGTATTTCAATGGGCAGGGGCGGTTTAGGAGGGGTGTATACACCGCTCCTTCACCGCTCCAAAGATGCTGCTTGCAGGAGTTTTTTTTAACGTTCTGCCAGCGCATCGCCTCTGTGTGAAAGCCCCCGGGCTTTCACACTGAGACTGCAGGGGAGCCGTTTTTCAGGCGATTTACAGGCGCTATTTTTAGCCCAAAAGCGCCTGAAAAACGCCTCAGTGTGAAAGGGGTCTAACCCAACCTTTTTCTTAGCCCTAAACCTAATAAGCCTTCATCCTACCCCTAACCTAAGCCAAACACCTAACTGAACCCCAACCCCTTAACACTAACTCTAGGAACCTAAATAGCCCTTATCCTTACCCCTAACCCAACCCAAACCCAAACCCCTAACTCTAACCCCTAACTCCTTAACCCTACCCTAACTCTAAGAAGCCTTAACCCAAACCCCTAGCCATAACCCTCTCCTTAGGCCTAACCCTAGGAACCATTGAAGCCCTTATCCGAACTCCTAACTCTAACCACTAACCTAACCCTAACTCCTTAACCCTAGCCTTAGCCCTAACCCAACCCAACCCATTTACTTTAACCCTACCCTAACTCCTAAGAAGCCCTAGCCCTAACCCCTAACCCAACCGTATCCTTAGCCCTAACCCTAAGAACCTAAGAAACCCCTAACCTAACCCAAACCTTTAACTCAACCCTAATCTCCTAACCCTAACCCTAAGAAACCCTAGCCATAACCCCTAACCCAACCCTAACTCCTTAACCCTATACCCTAAGAACCCCTAACCCAGCCCTCTCCTTAGTCCTAACCCTAATAATCTAAGAAGCTCTTATCCTAACCCTAACATCTAACTCAACCCTAAGTCTATAACCCTAACCCTTAGCCCTAACCAAACCCTAGCTCCTTAACCCTAATCCAACCCTAACCCTTAACACTAATTAACACTAACCCTAACCCCTTTTATATTTGCCAGAGTTCACCTGTAAAGGTAGACCAGAACAAGTGTACAGGTTGGGGGTCCTGACTTCTCTTAATGGTGACGGATATATGGCTGAACAACATGCGGTAACCCATAGCAACCAATACCGTCAGGTCATAGTCCTGAGATCCGGCATCCGCATTTCCTTGTTGTGAGTCTGGGATGTACCTGTGTATCAGTAATGGCAGGTAGGTGTGTGAGGTAGAAGAAAGCCAACCCTTGCCTTCCAATGCTGCAAAGGCCAGTTATAGGTGGGGGCAGTAGCTTCCTCTTCTGTATAGGTGTGTGCGGTACTCTGGGGACTGGGATAGGGACACAGGTAATAGACAGGCGGGTTGGTGAAATGTTGTGTGATAACAGTGGGGGCTGCGGGGGAATATAAAGGGGGCATTCATCTCCCCTCCCTGCCCCCCGCACTATAGAGCCGGTATTATATACACAGCCTATAGCTCACTGCCCCCCTCTGTTTAGCTTGGACCAGTCAGCACAGTTCAGGTTTGGAGTCCTCTGTACACTCCCCGTCCCGGGGGCTCATTTATCAACGTGTCTGCAATCTGCTGAACATCATCCCCCCCCAATTCCACCAATCAGATCCTTCCAAGTCCAGGGTGCTACAGGCAACTCAGACAGTTCATATTTCCAAAACTTTCATAAATCCGGAGATTGCTTGGTGGGTTCTTTCTCTCCGATCTCCTTCTCTCCCCCTCCATCCCCCCCCCCTTCCTTCTCTCCACCTCTACATCCCCTCATCCCTCTACTCCTCTCCTTCCCTCCATCCTTCTCTCCCCCTCCATCCAAATCCCCCCCCCCCCCCACACCCTTCCTTCTCTTCTCCACCTCTACATCCCCCTCATCCCTCTACTCCTCTCCTTCCCTCCATCCTTCTCTCCCCCTCCATCCCCCCCCCTTCCTTCTCTCCACCTCTACATCCCCCTCATCCCTCTACTCCTCTCCTTCCCTCCATCCTTCTCTCCCCCTCCATCCCCCCCCTTCCTTCTCTCCACCTCTACATCCCCCTCATCCCTCTACTCCTCTCCTTCCCTCCATCCTTCTCTCCCCCTCCATCCAAATCCCCTCCCCCTCCCCCTTCCTTCTCTCCACCTCTCCATCCCCCCATCCCTCTACACCTCTCCTTCTATCACTCCTATCCTCACCCCCCCCTTCTTTCCTTCTCTCCACTTCTCTATCCCCTCATCCCTCTACTCTTCTCCTTCCCTCCATCCTTCTCTCCCCCTCTATCCAAATCCTCATCTCTCTCCCCACCTCTATTCCTGTCTTCTCCATTTATCCACAACTACTTCCAATCCTCTCCACCTCTCCATCCCCCATCCCTCTCCACCTCTCCTCCCTCCACTCCTCTCCATCCCCCAATTCCTCTACTCCTCTCTTCCCTCCACTCCTCTCCATCCCTCTACACCTCTCCTTCCTCCACTTCTTACCACCTCTCCATCCCCCATCTCTCTCCACCTCTTCTCCCTCCACTCCTCTCCATCTCTACACCCCCCCATCCCTCTACTCTCCTCCTCCCTCCACTCCTCTCCACCTCTCTATCTCCTCATCCCTCAACACCTCTCCTTCCTTCACTCCTCTCCACCTCTCCATTCAAATCCTCACCCCCCCTCCTTCTCTCCACCTCTCCACCCCCCATCCCTCTCCTCCCTCTACTCCTCTCCACCTCTCCATCCCCCATCCCTCTCCTCCCTCCACTAATTTCCACCTCTCCACCTCGCTATCCCTAAACCCTCTCCTCCCTCCACTCCTCCTCTCCACCCCTTATCCCTCTCCTCTCTCCACCCCCCATCCTCTCCTTCTTTCACTCCTCTCCACCTCTCCATCCCCATCCCTCTCCTCCTTCTTTCACTCCTCTTCACCTCTCCATTCCCCATCCCTCTCCTCCTATCCTCCCTCCACTCCTCTTCACCTCTCTAACCCCTCATCCCTTAACACCTTTCCTTCCTTCACTCCACTCCTCTCCACCTCTCCATTCAAATCCTCGCCCCCCCCCCCCCTTCTCTCCCACTCTCCACCCCCATCCCTCTCCTCCCTCTACTCCTCTCCACCTCTCCACCCCCATCCTCTCCTCCACTCCTTTCCACCTCTCCACCTCGCTATCCCTAAACCCTCTCCTCCCTCCACTCCTCCTCTCCACCTCTCCATCCCTTATCCCGCTCCTCCTCTCTTCCCTCCACTTCTCTCCACCTCGCCATCCCTCTCCTCCTTCCACTCCTCTTCACCTCTCCGTTCCCCATCCCTCTTCTCCTATCCTCCCTCCACTCCTCTCCACCTCTCTATCCCCCATCCTTCTCTTACCTCCAGTCCTCCTCTCCACCTCTCCATCCCTTATCCCTCTCCTCCACTCTTCTCCACCTCCTCTCCATCCCCCATTCCTCTACTCTCTCCAACCCCCCCACCCCGTCCCTCTCCACCTTTCTATCACCCCATCTTTCTCCACCTCTCCTTCCCTCCATCCTTTTACATCACTCTTTCCCTCCACTGCTCTCCACCTTGGCACCCCCTTCTCCCCATTCCTCTCCACCTCTCTTCCCCTCCATTCCTCGGTACTGATTTTTTTTTTTTATCAAATATTTTTTATTCAAATTTAGTTTAACATGGAAAAGAAGTGAATAAAAGAATGTTCTAGTGCCATCCAGACACAGACCACAAGAAGGCAATACAGAGCTCTTTAGAATCCCAGTCACAACAATCAACAGAATGTGAAGTGTGACATCATAGTGTATAATAATGACGGGTGAATTAAAGCGGACTAAGCGTAAACCAAACCTACAAAATGCACATGGTAGCTCGGTATAATAAACTACGGGAAGCTGAAATTAGAAGAGGAATGATGAACAATTGAACTAGTGGAGGAATCATCAGAGTCTAACCAGGGAGACCACAATTCATAGAATATACAGAGCATCCGGAAAGTATTCACAGCGCTTCACTTTTTCCACATTTTGTTATGTTGCAGCCTTTTTCCAAAATGGATTCAATTCCTTCTTTTGCTCAAAATTCTACAAACAATACCCCAAAAAAACATTGTGAATAAAGTTTGTTTGAAATCTTTGCAAATTTATTAAAAATAAAAAAGGAAAGAAATCCCAATGTCCATAAGTATCACAGGCTCCTCCCATGTCCATAAGTATCACAGGCTCCTCCCATGTCCATAAGTATCACAGGCTCCTCCCATGTCCATAAGTATCGCAGGCTCCTCCCATGTCCATAAGTATCACAGGCTCCTCCCCATTGCAGGACCTCTCAAGCTCCATTAGGTTGGATGGGGAGTGTCGGTGCACAGCCATTTTCAGATCTCTCCAGAGATGTTCAATCGGGTTCAAGTCTGGGCTCTGGCTGGACCACTCAAGGACATTCACAGAGTTGTCCCGTAGCCACTCCTTTGTTATCTTGGCTGTGTGCTTAGGGTTGTTGTCCTGTTGGAAGATGAACCTTCGCCCCAGTCTGAGGTCCAGAGCGCTCTGGACCCATCAAGGATGTACATTGCTGCATTCATCTTTCCATCCATCCTGACTAGTCTCCCAGTTCCTGCCGCTGAAAAACATCCCCACAGCATGATGCTGCCACCACCATGCTGCACAGTAGGGATGGTGTTGGCCAGTTGATGGGCGGTGCCTGGTTTCCTCCAGACATGACGCTTACCATTCAGGCCAAAGGGTTCAATCTTTGTTTCATCAGACCAGAGAATTTTATTTCTCATAGATGAGAGTCCTTCAGGTGCCTTTTGGCAAACTCCAGGCGGACTGTCATGTGCCTTTTACTGAGGAATGGCTTCTGTCTGACCACTCTACCATACAGGTCTGATTGGTGGAGTGCTGCAGAGATGGTTGTTCTTCTGGAAGGTTCTCCTCTCTCCACAGAGAAATGCTGGAGCTCTGTCAAAGTGACCATTGGGTTCTTGGTCACCTCCCTGACTAAGGCCCCTCTCCCCCAATCGTTCAGTTTGGCCGGGCGGCCCGCTTTAGGATGAGTCCTGGTGGTTCCAAACTTCTTCCATTTACAGATGATGGAGGCCACTGTGCTCATTGGGACCTTCAATGCTGCAGAAATGTTTCTGTACCCTTCCCCCGATCTGTGCCTCCATACAATCCTGTCTCCGAGCTCTACAGACAATTCCTTGGACTTCATGACTTGGTTTGTGCTCTGACATGCACTGTTACCTGTGGGACCTTCTATAGACAGGTGTGTGCCTTTCCAAATCATGTCCAATCAACTGAATTTACCACAGGTGGACTCCAATCAAGTTGTAGAAACATCTCAAGGGTGATCAGTGGAAACAGGAGGCACCTGAGCTCAATTCTGAGTGTCATGGCAAAGGCTGTGATATTTACAGGCATGTACTGGCCATCGGGACTACCGGGAGTTTCCCGGTGGGCCGATGGCTCAGTGGGCCGGTTTCAGTGACAGCCAGTGGCATCGCTAGGGGGGGACTTTTGGGGCTATAGCCCAGAATCTGGGGCCCATAGCTCAGAGTCAGACCAGGAGTCCCAAACCACAGGGTCCCGGACCACTGCCGGGCCATGGGCTCTCTGCAGCCGAGCGGCGGGCAGCACGGGAGAGCTGGAGAGCGGGCAGGCAGCTCTCAGTGCCTGCCCTCTCTCTGGTGACCCTGATGTAAGGGGGGCTCTCTGAGGAACCTGATGTAATGGAGATGCTCTCTGGGGACCTGGATGTAAGGGGGAGGCTCTCCGGGGACCCTGATGTAAGGAGGGGCTCTCTGGGGACCCTGATGTAAGAGGGGCTCTCTGGGGACCCTGATGTAAGAGGAAGGCTATATGGGGACCCTGATGTAAGGGGGGGCTCTTTGGGGACCCTGATGTAAGCGGGGGGCTGTCTGGGAACACTGATGTAAGGGGGGCTCTCTAGGGACTCTGACGTAAGGGGGGCTTTTTTTGCGCAATTGCGTACAGTTTATATACTGTTTTTGTGCTTGCAAAATTAAAGTGGGCCGGTCTGGATGAAGTCCAGGGCCAAACTTTAGTCCCAGACCAGCCCTGGTCATACTTATGTACATGGGAGGAGTCTGTGATACTTATGTACATGGGAGGAGCCTGTGATACTTATGTACGTGGGAGGAGCCTGTGATACTTATGTACATGGGAGAAGTCTGTGATACTTATGTACATGGGAGGAGCCTGTGATACTTATGTACATGGGAGGAGCCTGTGATACTTATGTACATGGGAGGAGCCTGTGATACTTATGTACATGGGAGGAGCCTGTGATACTTATGTACATGGGAGGAGTCTGTGATACTTATGTACATGGGAGGAGTCTGTGATACTTATGTACATGGGAGGAGTCTGTGATACTTATGTACATGGGAGGAGTCTGTGATACTTATGTACATGGGAGGAACCAGTGATACTTATGTACATGGGAGGAGTCTGTGATACCTATGTACATGGGAGGAGTCTGTGATACTTATGTACATGGGCGGAACCAGTGATACCTATGTACATGGGAGGAGCCTGTGATACTTATGCACTGTACATGGGAGGAGTCTGTGATACTTATGTACATGGGAGGAGCCTGTGATACTTATGTACATGGGAGGAGCCTGTGATACTTATGTACATGGGAGGAGCCTGTGATGCTTATGCACATGGGAGGAGCCTGTGATACTTATGTACATGGGAGGAGCCAGTGATACTTATGTACATGGGAGGAGCCAGTGATACTTATGTACATGGGAGGAGCCAGTGATACTTATGTACATGGGAGGAGCCAGTGATACTTATGTACATGGGAGGAGCCAGTGATACTTCTGTACATGGGAGGAGCCAGTGATGCTTATGTCCATGGGAGGAGCCCATGATGCTTGTATACATGGCATTTTTTCATGTTTTATTTTTAATAAATTAGCAAAGATTTCAAACAAGCTTCTTTCATGTTGTCATTATGGGGGATTGTTTGGAGAATTTTTAGGAAAATAATTAATTTAATTCATTTGGGAATAAGGCTGGAACAAAATGTGGAAAAAGTGAAGCACTGTGAATACTTTCCAGATGCACTGTATTAGGACATCCTCTGTGCTGATAGATCAGCCTTTCTCTATCAAGAAGATTCTGAATCGCTTGTTTCTAATGGTGGAACGATGGAAGGGTAGGTGAAGGTGGTGCTGGGACAAGGTCATTCAGAGCCCAGGGCACAGATGCCCAATTGCGCCCCCACCCCTTAATTCATGATGTGCAAGCTAAGGTGTCCTAAACCCAGCAGTCACTCGTGAAATTTACTGCCACTGTCACTACTCCTGTCAGCCTTGGAGCAGAAGGAAGGCACCCCCATCCCTGCAGTAAACCATTGCGCCCGGGGCAACCTCCCTTCTCACCCACCCCTTGTCCCGGCCCTGGGTGAAAGCCATTTTTGACCCACTAGTTGGCTGACCAGAAAGAGCAAACGTGTAATTAAACGAGATATTGAGCCCCCCGGGATGATGTGTAAGGGTGGAATTTTAGGGACCATCAGGAGGTTGTTTGCACAGAAGTTGATTTGCTTGAGTTCTAGAAGTCCAATACCGAAATAATTCAGGACACCTCCAAAGCATGTGGAAGGTGCCGGCATCACTCGGGCATCTGGGACAATTGGGAGGTGCTGATTTTCCGCAGGAATTCAGCTTCTGTGGGCTGCAATAAGTGTGATGGACTACGACCAGTTGGGTGAGTTTCTGAATGGGGGATAATGAGACCAGAGGGATGGCTTCCAAGCACAGGCGTGCGCACAGGGTGTGCCGGGTGTGCCCAGGCACACCCTAATCACCCCGTACACATTAGTGTTATCGCTCTGTGTAGCAGCAGAAACAGGGAAAAGATCTCTCTCTTACCGGCTCTGCCATAAGAGAAGTGTTTATGTTCTTCTCTTTCACTGTGCCGGCAGGGAGATCAATGTGCCTGGGGTCATATATATGTAGATACCCGCACACACGTGTGTTTGAGCTTAAGGGTGCACACCCTAATGCAATAGGCTGAGCACACCTATGCTTCCAAGGCTTCATCAGACCATCGATCGTCATCTATGGGACCAAGATCCTGTCCCCCGTCTCTCTCAACACCACTTCCACCCCTCCGTACCTCCTGTTAGAGCTGGAAATATTTTATATTGGCCAGCTTGGCCCAATCAAACTATTCAAAGGAACATTAAATGTGGAGTTAGGCTTTAATTCGACCACTTTAATCCTGTTTTTATTTTATTATTGGAGTCTTTTTTTTGTCTTTAGTTTTGTGCAGTTTTGAGGTCAGCGGTCACTTTTAACTGCTGTTCTGGCGTTTAGCAAACTTTTTTTATTTTATTTTTGCTGCATGGCTTTCCTTTAAAAGTGGGGTTTTGTTTATAGCGGGTATATTGGGTTTTTATTTCATGTGGGGATGGCCTTAGTTTTAAATTAAAAAGCTTCTTCTTTTTGCTACTGCAAAGTCTTCCGTTTAAAATAAAAGCTGACGTATGTTTCAGGGGTGGAAATTTGAGGATTTACTTTCTTCTTATGTTTGGATTGCTAAAAACATTCTCTGTCACTGACCATCTGTTCTCCTTACCTCCGTCCATTCCCTCCAGTCCGTCCATTTCGTCCATTCCGTCCAGTCCCTCCATTCAGTCCATTCCGTCCATTCCCTCCAGTCCATCCATTCCCTCCAGTCCGTCCATTCCGTCCATTCCCTCCATTCCCTCCACCTCTTCTACCCTCCATCCTGCTTCTTCACTCCCCCCAACATCCCCTTCCACTTCTTCATCACTCCATTCCTCCCTCTATCCCTCTCCACCATTCTCTCCATCCATCCCACTCCATCACTCCATCCATCCATCCATCCATCCCACTCCATCACTCAATCCATTCCACTCCATCACTCCTTCCCCTTTCCATCCATCCATCCATCCATCCCACTCCATCACTCCTTCCCCTCTCCATCCATCCCACTCCATCACTCCTTCCCCTCTCCATCCATCCCACTCCATCCATCCATCCATCCATCCCACTCCATCACTCCTTCCCCTCTCCATCCATCCATCCATCCCACTCCATCACTCCTTCACCTCTCCATCCATCCATCCCACTCCATCACTCCTTCCCCTCTCCATCCATCCCACTCCATCCATCCATCCATCCATCCCACTCCATCACTCCTTCACCTCTCCATCCATCCATCCCACTCCATCACTCCTTCCCATATCCATCCATCCATCCCACTCCATCACTCCTTCCCCTATCCATCCATCCATCCCACTCCATCACTCCTTCCCCTATCCATCCATCCATCCCACTCCATCACTCCTTCCCATATCCATCCATCCATCCCACTCCATCACTCCTTCCCCTATCCATCCATCCATCCCACTCCATCACTCCTTCACCTCTCCATCCATCCATCCATCCATCCATCCCACTCCATCACTCCTTCACCTCTCCATCCATCCCACTCCATCACTCCTTCACCTCTCCATCCATCCATCCATCCATCCATCCCACTCTATCACTCCTTCCCCTCTCCATCCATCCATCCATCCATCCATCCCACTCCATCACTCCTTCCCCTCTCCATCCATCCCACTCCATCACTCCCTCCCCCATCCATCCATCCATCCATCCCACTCCATCACTCCTTCCCCTATCCATCCATCCATCCCACTCCATCACTCCTTCACCTCTCCATCCATCCATCCATCCATCCCACTCTATCACTCCTTCCCCTCTCCATCCATCCATCCATCCATCCATCCCACTCCATCACTCCTTCCCCTCTCCATCCATCCATCCATCCCACTCCATCACTCCTTCCCCTCTCTATCAATCCATCCCACTCCATCACTCCCTCCCCCATCCATCCATCCATCCATCCATCCCACTCCATCACTCCCCCCCCCTCTCCATCCATCCATCCCACTCCATCACTCCCTCCCCCATCCATCCATCCATCCATCCATCCATCCATCCCACTCCATCACTCCTTCCCCTCTCCATCCATCCATCCCACTCCATCACTCCTTCCCCTCTCCATCCATCCATCCCACTCCATCACTCCCTCCCCTCTCCATCCATCCATCCCACTCCATCACTCCTTCACCTCTCCATCCATCCATCCATCCATCCATCCATCCCACTCCATCACTCCTTCCCCTCTCCATCCATCCATCCCACTCCATCACTCCCTCCCCATCCATTCATCCCACTCCATAACTCCTTCCCCTCTCCATCCATCCATCCCACCCATCACTCCTTCCCCTCTCCATCCATCCCACTCCATCACTCCCTCCCCCATCCATCCATCCATCCATCCATCCATCCATCCATCCCACTCCATCACTCCCTCCCCCATCCATCCATCCCACTCCATCACTCTTCCCCCTCTCCATCCATCCATCCATCCATCCATCCATCCCACTCTATCACTCCTTCCCCTCTCCATCCATCCATCCCACTCCATCACTCCTTCCCCTCTCCATCCATCCATCCATCCCACTCCATCACTCCTTCCCCTCTCCATCCATCCCACTCCATCACTCCTTCCCCTCTCCATCCCATCCATCCCACTCCATCACTCCTTCCCCTCTCCATCCATCCATCCATCCATCCATCCATCCATCCCAACCCATCACTCCTTCCCCTCTCCATCCATCCATCCCAACCCACCACTCCTTCCCCTCTCCATCCATCCCACTCCATCACTCCCTTCACCTCTCCATCCATCCATCCATCCATCCATCCCACTCCATCACTCCTTCCCCTCTCCATCCATCCATCCCACTCCATCACTCCTTCCCCTCTCCATCCATCCCACTCCATCACTCCTTCCCCTCTCCATCCATCCATCCCACTCCATCACTCCTTCCCCTCTCCATCCATCCCACTCCATCACTCCCTCCCCCATCCATCCATCCATCCATCCATCCACACTCATCACTCCCTCCCCCATCCATCCATCCCACTCCATCACTCCTTCCCCTCTCCATCCATCCATCCATCCCACTCTATCACTCCTTCCCCTCTCCATCCATCCATCCCACTCCATCACTCCTTCCCCTCTCCATCCATCCCACTCCATCACTCCTTCCCCTCTCCATCCATCCATCCATCCATCCCACTCCATCACTCCTTCCCCTCTCCATCCATCCATCCCACTCCATCACTCCTTCCCCTCTCTATCATCCATCCCACTCTATCACTCCCTCCCCCATCCATCCATCCATCCATCCATCCCACTCCATCACTCCTTCCCCTCTCCATCCATCCATCCATCCCACTCCATCACTCCCCCCCCTCTCCATCCATCCCACTCCATCACTCCCTCCCCCATCCATCCATCCATCCATCCATCCCACTCCATCACTCCTTCCCCTCTCCATCCATCCATCCCACTCCATCACTCCTTCCCCTCTCCATCCATCCATCCCACTCCATCACTCCTTCCCCCTCTCCATCCATCCATCCCACTCCATCACTCCTTCCCCTCTCCATCCATCCATCCCACTCCATCACTCCTTCCCCTCTCCATCCATCCATCCCACTCCATCACTCCCTCCCCTCTCCATCCATCCATCCCACTCCATCACTCCTTCACCTCTCCATCCATCCATCCATCCATCCCACTCCATCACTCCTTCCCCTCTCCATCCATCCATCCCACTCCATCACTCCCTCCCCATCCATTCATCCCACTCCATAACTCCTTCCCCTCTCCATCCATCCATCCCACTCCATCACTCCTTCCCCTCTCCATCCATCCATCCCACTCCATCACTCCTTCCCCTCTCCATTCATCCCACTCCATCACTCCCCCCATCCATCCATCCATCCATCCATCCATCCCACTCCATCACTCCCTCCCCATCCATCCATCCCACTCCATCACTCCTTCCCCCTCTCCATCCATCCATCCATCCCACTCCATCACTCCTTCCCCTCTCCATCCATCCATCCCACTCCATCACTCCTTCCCCTCTCCATCCATCCATCCATCCATCCATCCATCCCAACCCATCACTCCTTCCCCTCTCCATCCATCCATCCCAACCCACCACTCCTTCCCCTCTCCATCCATCCATCGCACTCCATCACTCCTTCACCTCTCCATCCATCCATCCATCCATCCCACTCCATCACTCCTTCCCCCTCTCCATCCATCCATCCCACTCCATCACTCCTTCCCCTCTCCATCCATCCATCCCACTCCATCACTCCTTCCCCTCTCCATCCATCCCACTCCATCACTCTCCCTCCCCATCCATCCATCCATCCATCCATCCATCCCACTCCATCACTCCCTCCCCCATCCATCCATCCCACTCCATCACTCCTTCCCCTCTCCATCCATCCATCCATCCCACTCTATCACTCCTTCCCCTCTCCATCCATCCATCCCACTCCATCACTCCTTCCCCTCTCCATCCATCCCACTCCATCACTCCTTCCCCTCTCCATCCATCCATCCCACTCCATCACTCCTTCCCCTCTCCATCCATCCATCCCACTCCATCACTCCTTCCCCTCTCCATCCATCCATCCCACTCCATCACTCCCTCCCCCATCCATCCATCCATCCATCCCACTCCATCACTCCCTCCCCCATCCATCCATCCCACTCCATCACTCCTTCCCCTCTCCATCCATCCCACTCCATCCATCCATCCATCCCACTCCATCACTCCTTCACCTCTCCATCCATCCATCCCACTCCATCACTCCTCTCCCCTCTCCATCCATCCATCCCACTCCATCACTCCTTCCCCTCTCCATCCATCCATCCATCCATCCATCCCACTCTATCACTCCTTCCCCTCTCCATCCATCCATCCCACTCCATCCCACTCTATCACTCCTTCCCCTCTCCATCCCATCCATCCCACTCCATCACTCCTTCCCCTCTCCATCCATCCATCCCACTCCATCACTCCTTCCCCTCTCCATCCATCCATTCCCAACCCATCACTCCTTCCCCTCTCCATCCATCCATCCATCCATCCATCCCAACCCATCACTCCTTCCCCTCTCCATCCATCCATCCCACTCCATAACTCCTTCCCCTCTCCATCCATCCCACTCCATCACTCCCTCCCCCATCCATCCATCCATCCATCCATCCCACTCCATAACTCCTTCCCCTCTCCATCCATCCATCCCACTCCATCACTCCATCCCCTCTCCATCCATCCATCCCACTCCATCACTCCTTCCCCTCTCCATCAATCCATCCATCCATCCCACTCCATCACTCCTTCCCCTCTCCATCAATCCATCCATCCATCCCACTCCATCACTCCTTCCCCTCTCCATCCATCCATCCCACTCCATCACTCCTTCCCCTCTCCATCAATCCATCCATCCATCCCATTCCATCACTCCTTCCCCTCTCCATCCATCCATCCCACTCCATCACTCCCTCATCCATCCATCCATCCATCCATCCATCCATCCATCCATCCCACTCTATCACTCCTTCCCCTCTCCATCCATCCATCCCACTCCATCACTCCTTCCCCTCTCCATCCATCCCACTCCATCACTCCTTCCCCTCTCCATCCATCCCACTCCATCACTCCTTCCCCTCTCCATCCCATCCATCCCACTCCATCACTCCCTCCCCTCTCCATCCATCCATCCCAACCCATCACTCCTTCCCCTCTCCATCCATCCACCCATCCATCCATCCCAACCCATCACTCCTTCCCCTCTCCATCCATCCATCGCACTCCATCACTCCTTCACCTCTCCATCCATCCATCCATCCATCCATTCCCACTCCATCACTCCTTCCCCTCTCCATCCATCCATCCCACTCCATCACTCCTTCCCCTCTCCATCCATCCCACTCCATCACTCCTTCCCCTCTCCATCCATCCATCCCACTCCATCACTCCTTCCCCTCTCCATCCATCCATCCCACTCCATAACTCCTTCCCCTCTCCATCCATCCCACTCCATCACTCCCCTCCCCCATCCATCCATCCATCCATCCATCCCACTCCATAACTCCTTCCCCTCTCCATCCATCCATCCCACTCCATCACTCCTTCCCCTCTCCATCCATCCATCCATCCATCCATCCCACTCCATCACTCCTTCCCCTCTCCATCCATCCATCCCACTCCATCACTCCTTCCCCTCTCCATCAATCCATCCATCCATCCCACTCCATCACTCCCTCCCCCATCCATCCATCCATCCCACTCCATCACTCCTTCCCCTCTCCATCCATCCATCCCACTCCATCACTCCTTCCCCTCTCCATCAATCCATCCATCCATCCCACTCCATCACTCCTTCCCCTCTCCATCCATCCATACATCCCACTCCATCACTCCTTCCCCTCTCCATCCATCCCACTCCATCACTCCCTCCCCCATCCATCCATCCATCCATCCATCCCACTCCATAACTCCTTCCCCTCTCCATCCATCCATCCCACTCCATCACTCCTTCCCCTCTCCATCCATCCATCCATCCATCCATCCCACTCCATCACTCCTTCCCCTCTCCATCCATCCATCCCACTCCATCACTCCTTCCCCTCTCCATCAATCCATCCATCCATCCCACTCCATCACTCCCTCCCCCATCCATCCATCCATCCCACTCCATCACTCCTTCCCCTCTCCATCCATCCATCCCACTCCATCACTCCTTCCCCTCTCCATCAATCCATCCATCCATCCCACTCCATCACTCCTTCCCCTCTCCATCCATCCATACATCCCACTCCATCACTCCTTCCCCTCTCCATCCATCCATCCCACTCCATCACTCCTTCCCCTCTCCATCCATCCATCCCACTCCATCACTCCCTCCCCCATCCATCCATCCATCCATCCCACTCCATCACTCCTTCCCCTCTCCATCCATCCATCCCACTCCATCACTCCCTCCCCCATCCATCCATCCATCCCACTCCATCACTCCTTCCCCTCTCCATCCATCCATCCCACTCCATCACTCCTTCCCCTCTCCATCCATCCATCCCACTCCATCACTCCTTCCCCTCTCCATCCATCCATCCCACTCCATCACTCCCTCCCCCATCCATCCATCCATCCATCCCACTCCATCACTCCTTCCCCTCTCCATCCATCCATCCATCCCACTCCATCACTCCTTCCCCTCTCCATCCATCCATCCCACTCCATCACTCCTTCCCCTCTCCATCCATCCCACTCCATCACTCCCTCCCCCATCCATCCATCCATCCCACTCTATCACTCCTTCCCCTCTCCATCCATCCATCCCACTCCATCACTCCCTCCCCTCTCCATCCATCCATCCCACTCCATCACTCCTTCCCCTCTCCATCCATCCATCCATCCATCCCACTCCATTACTCCTTCCCCTCTCCATCCATCCATCCCACTCCATCACTCCCTCCCCCATCCATCCATCCATCCATCCATCCCACTCTATCACTCCTTCCCCTCTCCATCCATCCATCCCACTCCATCACTCCCTCCCCCATCCATCCATCCATCCATCCATCCATCCATCCCACTCCATCACTCCTTCCCCTCTCCATCCATCCATTCATCCCACTCCATCACTCCTTCCCCTCTCCATCCATCCATTCCACTCCATCACTCCTTCCTCTCTCATCCCCTCTCCATCCATCCATTATCTGGGGTAATATAAAGGGGGATAGGAGCGAAGTACTAAATGAAATTATTTAATGTTTTTTTTTTCTTTTTTGTTTTGTTTTTTTTTTTAGTAAAGAAAGCCTCTTTGATACATTCCTTTAGAACCAAAAATCCCTGAAGAAGACCGTGACTGTAGGGGTGGAAACGCGTCGGGATATTTATGTGGACAGCAATGTTGTAATGTATTGTAAACAACTACCTCCACGGTGCAATTTTTGTAAAGGATGATGGTCAATGTTGTGTACAGAGCTCATATTTTAAACTCGCTGTGAATTTGAAATTACTTTTTGATAAATAAATAAAAGATTTTAATTCAGTTACTTTTCTACAATTTATTCAGCTGCTAAATGGAAATGCTCCAGCCTTGTTGACTCTCGCATGTGTTTCTCCATTATATATAAAGGGGATAGGCGGGAAGTGGGGGAGGGGACACTATCGGGGGTAAGGGGTAATATAAAGGGGATAGGAGAGGACTCCGGGGACATTATCGGGGGGTAAGGGGTAATATAAAGGGGATAGGAGAGGAGTCCGGGGACATTATGGGGGGTAAGGGGTAATATAAAAGGGATAGGAGAGGAGTCCGGGGACACTATCGGGGGGTAATATAAAGGGGATAGGAGAGGAGCCCGGGGACATTATCAGGGGTAAGGGGTAATATAAAGGGGATAGCAGAGGAGTCCGGGGAAATTATGGGGGGTAAGGGGTAATATAAAGGGGATAGGAGAGGAGCCCGGGGACATTATCGGGGGTAAGGGGTAATATAAAGGGGATAGCAGAGGAGTCCGGGGACATTATCGGGAGTAAGGAGTAATATAAAGGGGATAGGAGAGGAGTCCGGGGACATTATCGGGGGTAAGGGGTAATATAAAGGGGAGAGGAGTCCGGGGACATTATGGGGGGTAAGGGGTAATATAAAGGGGATAGGAGAGGAGTCCGCGGACATTATGGGGGGTAAGGGGTAACATAAAGGGGATAGGAGAGGAGTCCGGGGACATTATCGGGGGTAAGGGGTAATATAAAGGGGATAGGAGAGGAGTCCGGGGACATTATCGGGGGTAAGGGGTAATATAAAGGGGATAGGAGAGGAGTCCGGGGACATTATCGGGGGTAAGGGGTAATATAAAGGGGATAGGAGAGGAGTCGGGGGACATTATCGGGGGTAAGGGGTAATATAAAGGGGGTTGGAGGGAAGTACAAAATTAAATTATTTAATGTTTTTTTAAGTAAGAAGAAAATATTTGATACATTCCTTTTAGAACAAAAAAATACCCTGAAGAAGATCGCGACTGTAGGGGTCGAAACGCGTCAGCGTGTTCATGTGGACAGCAATGTTGTAAGGTATTGTAAACAACTGCCTCCACGGTGCAATTTTTGTAAAGGATGATGGTCCAATGTTGTGTCATTTAACCAGAGCTCATATTTTAAACTCACTGGGAATTTGAAATTACTTTTTGATAAATAAAAGATTTTAATTCAATGACTTTTCTACAATTTATTCAGCTGCTAAAATACCCCTTGGGGAACTGTTCCATTTTTGTAACTTTTTGGGGTGTGCAGCCTTGTTGACTCCCGAATGTGTTTCTCCATTATATATAAAGGGGTAGGTGGGGAGTGGGGGAGGGGACATTATCGGGGGGTAAGGGATAATATAAAGGGATAGGAGAGCAGTCCGGGGACATTATCGGGGGTAAGGGATAATATAAAGAGGATAGGAGGGGGGTCTGGGGACATTATGGGGGGTAAGGGATAATATAAAGTGGCTAGGAGAGGAGTCCGTGACATTATCGGGGGGTAGGGGGTAATAGGAGAGGAGTCCGGGGACATTATCGGGGGAATGGGATAGGAGGGGAGTGCAGCGATATTGGGGGTAGGGGATAATATAAAGGGGATGAGAGTGGAGTCTGAGGACATTATCGAGGGGTAGGGGGTAATAGGAGAGGAGTCCGGGGACATTATTGGGGGTAAGGGATAATATAAAGGGGATGGGAGAGGAGTCCGTGAACATTATCGGGGGTAGGGCATAGGAGGGGAGTCCGGGGACATTATCGGGGGGTAGGGGGTAATAGGAGAGGAGTCCGGGGACATAATCGGGGGAATGGGATAGGAGGGAAGTGCGGCGATATCGGGGGTAAGGGATAATATAAAGGGGATGAGAGAGGAGTCCGAGGACATTATCGAGGGGTAGGGGGTAATAGGAGAGGAGTCCGGGGACATTATTGGGGGTAAGGGATAATATAAAGGGGATGGGAGAGGAGTCCGTGAACATTATCGGGGGTTGGGGATAGGAGGAAAGTCTGGGGATATTATGGGGGTAAGGGATAATATTTAGAACAAAATAAATCCCCTGAAGAAGACCGCGACTATAGGGGTCAAAACCCGTCGGACTATTCATGTGGACAGCAAGGTTGTAATGAAGTTTGTAAACTGCCTCCACGGTGCAATTTTTGTAAGAGTGCTTTCACACTGCCAGCACCTGGGCGTCGGCGGTAAAGCGGCGCTATTGTTAGCGTTGCTTTACCGTTGTTTTAGCCGCGCTATTCGGCTGCTAGCGGGGCGGCTTTAACCCCCGCTAGCGGCTGAAAAAGGGTTAAATCCGCCCGCAAAACGCCGCTGCGGCGGCGGTTTGGCAGCGCTGCCCATTGATTTCAATGGCAGGAGTGGTGTATTCACCGCTCCTACAGCGCTGCAAAGAAGCTGCTTGCAGGAATTTTTGTGACGCCCCCGCCAGCGCAGCGCCCCCGTGTGAGAACACTCCGGCTTTCACACTGGGATTGCAGCTGAGGCTTTTTTCAGGCTCTATTTTTAGCGCTAAAGCGCCTGAAAAGCGCCTCCAGTGTGAATGGGGTATAAAGGATGATGCTCAATGTTGTGTACGGAGCTCATAGATTAAACTCGCTGTGAATTTGAAATTAATTTTTGATAAATAAAAGGTTTTAATGCAACGATTTTTCTACAATCTACTCAGCTGTTAAAAACCCCCCTTGGGGGGGAAATGCTCCATCATTGTCACTTTTTGGGGGGTGCAGCCTTGTTGACTATCGCATGTGTCTCTGC
>JBBGZY010002637.1:0-214114 GCA_037952925.1 Lithobates clamitans
GCGACGTGGCTAGTGACACACTCGGGGCTCCCACTGATTCTGCATTATGGTGAGTTGAACGATTTCATTTTATATTACAATGTAATAATAGTAATAATGAGCTTCAATCATCCTGACACCATAACAACCATGGTGCCGGGATGATTGAAGCGCTAACACCAGGTGTTTGGAGTATCTTTATCTGCTGATTGTTAAACTTTGTAGAATACACATTTCTTTTGTTGTGTAGGATCTAGGCCTGCTGTCCCTCTCTCCCTCGCCCTCTCCCTCCATCCCTCGTTCATCTCAGACGCTAACCACACCACCTTAGAGCCACGCCCACTATTTCGCTGAAACCACGCCCATTTCCACCAAGTGGGAGGGGTCAAAAAGGAAGGGCGGGGTCTAGCGCCCCCCCATCCTAAAACTTCACCAGCCGCCACTGGCTGTCCTCATATTCTTAGGGGGGGCACTATCCGCTCCACCACTACAGATAAGCAATCAAAAATGTAATCTTTCATCAGTTGTAACACCAGGTACTTGGTCTATATTATCACTAGTACACAGAAGCGGCAGGAGCTTGAATTTTTTTTTTGGGGGGGGGGGGGGGGGGGGGGGGGGGCGCAATCAAACTGAAAAATTCTAAAAAATACTGAAAACAAAACATCAATTGCAGCCTCACTGTGCCATAAATTGCAGCCTCTGTGCCCAAAAAATGCAGCCACTGTGCCCCATAAAATGCAGCCACTGTGCCCCATAAAATGCACCCACTGTGCCCATCATATGCAGCCTCTGTGCCCATTATATTCAGCCTCTGTGCCCATTATATTCAGCCTCTGTGCCCATCATATGCAGCCACTGTGCCCATCATATGCAGCCACTGTGCCCACCATATGCAGCCTCTGTGCCCATATGTAGCCTCTGTGCCCATATGTAGCCTCTGTGCCCATCATATGCAGCCTCTGTGCCCATCATATGCAGCCTCTGTGCCCATCATATGTAGCCTCTGTGCCCATCATATGCAGTCTGTGCCCATCATTTGCAGCCTCTGGGACCTCCCCCCGCTTGCCGTCTGACCAGCACACACTTACCCCATCCTGGTGGTGGGTGACGGCGGCGAGCTGTGGGACATGTAGCAGTTCAGGCGACGGCCCCTGTGTCCTCTATGTTTCCCTGTCCTCCGTGTGTCTCTTCTTCCGTTCCGTAAGGCGTCCAATCGGAGCGCTTGTGCCTTCAGCCAATCAGGTGACGGGTATTAGATCCGTTCCTCCTAATTGGCTGAGAGGCGGTTCAATGTTAGCAAAGCAAATATTCATTTGCTTTGCTAACACACCTGGGTGGACTGCAAGCGCAATGCTTTGCGCTCCAAGTCAACCCTTTTTGAAGCCTATTAGAACCTGAGGCTCTAATCAAGTGCTTCAAAAAACAACCCAGCCGCTGTAATATAGGCGCCCATCGTCAAAAAAGGGGCTGGATGCCTGAATAGGGGGTGGCCACAGTGCCCACGTGTAGATTCATGTTATGCATGAATCTATCCATTCTACACAGAGGGGGTGGCGAGCCAGAGGAGGCAGCGAGACAGAGGGAGCAGCACCCATGCACCCTTAATGGACGCACCGCCACTGCTTGTACATCTTGTCAGATTCAGTATATTGGTTCAGTATAAGGGATCGCCTTCGTGACCATCTACACGATATAGAGAAAAATCACAACACTAATGTTGCTAGGCATTGGAATGATAGACATCAGAAAAATGTATCCAGTCTAGTTATTCAGGCAGCAGAAAAAATTGTTCTGCCAATTAGGGGCGGGGACAAATTTAGGAGGCTATATAAGAGAGAGGTATATTGGATATTTTATTTCAATACCAGGAAACCAGCTGGCATGAACTTTGAATGGGATGTTTCTCATTTTTTGAAAAACTATATACTGTATGCCTTTGTGTCTATTCATATATGTGAACGATGTGATGTTTGATATATATGTTGGTCGTTCGTTCCCATTTGTCTTATATATTTTATCTTTAGCTTCACATATACTATGTATCAATTATGTTCTGGGTGTTATTGTGCTGCCAGCTTTTGCTTTACAGATTTTTTTCATATTAATAGCATGGTATCCCACATAACAACGTAAGGGTTCTACACTACATAAACTGAGGTGTATCTCACTCCTTAGGGTTGGGTCACCCCTAGGGATGGACCGAGCGGACCCCTGTTCAGTTCGCCCCAAAACTTTCGAACACCGCAAAAGTTCGGACCCAAATAACGAACCCCATTAAAGTCAATGGGACCCGCATGTCAAAAATCAAAAGTGCCCCTTTTGAAGGCTTATATGCAAGTAATTGGGCATACAATGGTTATAGGGGTCCAGGTCCTTCCCTGGGGGACATGTATCAATAAAAAAAAAGTTTGTGAAAAACGTCATTTTTAAATGAGCAGTGATTTTTTGATTTTTAAAGTGAAAGCTTAAAAATGAAAAATTCCTTCCAATATAGTGCCTGGGGGGTCCCCCTAGTCTACCTGTAAAGTGACAGATCTGTACCATATTTAGAATCTGCTGCAGCAATAATTGCATTTATAAAGCCCACAAAAATGACATTTTCCCTGCAAGCTGCGTGGTATGAATAAAGTGAGTGGTGATTGCGCTGTGCTAGTATGATACTAGCCCTTTTGCACTGAGAATTTTCTTTTCTTTTGTTTCAGTATTTACAATATTTTTCATGTGCTAGTATGATACTAGCCCTCATGCTCATTATACCTTTTGTAAAAAATGTTTTTCATTTTTCTCTCACCTCTCTATACATTTGAGTTAGCCCCTTCCCCTTCCTCTTCCCCCCTTCCCCTTTTTATCACAGCGCAATCACTCACCTCAACTCACTTTATTCAATGCACTGGGAACAAGATTAGAGATTTTTTTGGATACATTCTGGTGTCACTCAAACTTTGTATAGAAGTAACAGGTGTGTAAAAAATGGTCTTTGGGTAACCCTATAGAGGTACTCTTGATGAAAGCAAGAATTGGCCTTGTTGTAAAAAATTGCAATGATATGCACCTGTCAAACAGGTGCAGAAAAATTACTCTTTGGGTGTCGGGGGCGCCTTTCCACCGTAACCCTATAGAGGTGCTCTGCAATGATATGCACCTGTCAAACAGGTGCTAAAAAATTGGTTTTGGGTGTTAATTGTGCCCATGAAACTTTTACCAAAAACATTCTTTCAAATGAAATGATTGAACACCCTTAATGCTAGGCAGCCTCGAAGTCCTTCAGAGATTCCACATCTCAAAAAGACTTAATCAGTGACATAGGAATCAGGGGCTTCATAGCTGGTAATCCAGGACTGATTCGTTTTTATAAAAGTGAAACGGTCCACGGAGTCTGTGGACAGACGCGTTCTATAATCAGTAACGAAACCTCCTGCAGCACTGAATGCCCGTTCTGAAAGCACGCTGGATGCAGGGCAGCCCAACAACTTAATAGCATACTGGGCAAGTTCTGGCCAGTGGTCTATTCTCATGACCTAGTAAGTCAGTGGATCATCAGCTGGAAAGCTCTCCATCTCTGTTTTGGCCCCGAGGTAATCGTCCACCATGTGATGCAGATGCTGCCGATGGGATGTGGAAGCTGACAGCCCTGGGCGACGAGGTCTAAAAAAATTCTAAAATTCCTCACTTAGGCAGATGCCTTCTCCAATGCTCCTCTCTTGACCAACAGAAGACTCAAAACTACGTTTTCCGCGACACTGTAACCTACTAGAGTCAGGAAAAACATTCAATAAAATTCTCTTTAATGTGTCCTCAAGCGATTTAATCTTCTGCTCTCTCTGTGGGAATGGGATGAGTTCTGAGACCTTCCCCCTATAACGGTGGTCAAGGAGGGTTGTTAACCAGTAATCATTCTTCTCCTTTATGTCACGTCTTCTTGGGTTCTTTCGCAGGCTTTGAAGCATAAGGTTGCCCATGCACCTCAAATTTGCAGAGGCTTGAGAAGCAGACTCCTCAGGGTCACTCAGGTTGACAGCATCTGGAACTTCCTCCTCCCAGCCACGTACTACTCCCAAGGGTCCTGGGGTTGGAAAGCGATCGCTTACAGATTGACGCATGTCTTCCTCTTCTTCTAAGCCTAAGGTGCCAGAATCTTCCTCCTCATCCTCCTCCCTCTCTCCTCCTGTGTGTTCTGTGACATAGGAATGATGGTGTCTGGATAAAGTGGGCCTTGAGAGGAAAGGAAGTCCTCCTCTTCCTCCTGCTGCTCTGCCTCCAGTGCCCTGTCCATAATGCCATGCAGAGTCTGCTTCAGCAGGAACACAACAGGGATTGTGTCACTGATGCATGCACTATCATGGCTCACCATCCTTGTGGCCTCCTCAAATGGTGACAATACAGTGCATGCATCCTTAATGATCAGCCATTGGGGTGGGAAAAAAAGCAGAGGTGGCCTGAGCCTGTCATTGTGCCATATTCGCACAGGTACTCATTGACGGCCCTTTGCTGCATGTATAGCCGCTGCAGCATTGACAAAGTTGAGTTCCACCTGGTGGGCATGTCACAAATCAGGCGGTTTATGGGCAGGTGGATTTCCCGTTGAATTTCAGCCAACCGAGCACTGACTGTGTATGACTGTCTGAAATGGCTACAGACTCTTCTGGCCAGCTTTAGTACATCTTGCAACCCTAGGTACGTATTTAGGAAATGCTGCATCACCAAACTGAGGACATGTGTCAACTTTCCCTGTCTAAGGGCAGAAAGGAGGTTTGAGCCATTATCAAAATTAATAAACAAAAAACACCAAGCGCAATAATGTTCTACTGTAACATATTAAATCAAATGAGTGTGAATCAAAAAAATGTAAATGCACGTGCGATTAATTAAGTGATAATAGTTGTTAAATTGAAAATTATGATATCAAGCTGCTATCAATTATACAGTGATCAGAATCCCCTATAAATTAAATACATATAAAATAGATTGATGCGCTCTGATACATAATTCAATCAATGTGAAAAACGTTTTTTTTTTTTCAAATTCGTGCTAAAAAACCAATGTGATCAAATATAAATGCGACCAAGTCGCTAAAATGAAGAATCGCAAAAATATGAACAAACTGTGCCACTCTAGTCACACAAGTCCACTGAAAGTTGTGTTAATAGCATGTGTGATTTCCCCAGAGTGAAAATTGCAATAAGTATTAAAATTGTGTACAGATATACTGTAAATGCGCTTACAAATCACAAAAGAGTGATCAATCCAATTAATACCAATAAGAAATGGGTGAAAATTACTAAATAAATAAATTGGATATGTTCCCTGTGATAAGTGCTAAATACTCCATAATACTAAAAATAAATCATGTACTTGTAAAAGTGCAATATATATATACAATTGATAAATATAAATATATAAATGGTGCCAGTAAGGTGCGATTAACTATAGATGATTAAGTTCATGAGATGGGGTTTATAATAGGCGACAGTTCAATCCTCGGTAACCTGGGATATCTGGATTGCTGCAATGCTTATTTGTTCACACTATAAGCTATTTCTTCCACAGCCACAATGATTGGTAATTTTCTCAGTATCAGATGGTTTATGTAAAACAAACAAATAGAAAACATTGCGCAATATTGCTACAAAGAAAGTCCACAGGCAAAACAGCACAGTGATAAACTCATGTGTGCCTGACTTGTTTGAGGCATGCAGATAAGCAGATAGGCAGATCTCAGCTGGCTCTTACGGACGAGGCTTGCTATACAAGCTGCTGCTGTTTTTAAAAAAAAAAGTTTTTCACATTGATTGATTGTATCAGAGCACATCAATCTATTTTATATGTAATTGAGCCATTATCACACATCACCATTCCTGGCTCCAGCTGGCGTGGTGTGAACTACCTCTGGGCCTGGACCACCTGAAGCACTGCATAGCACCTTTTAGCCTGACTCTGGGAATAGCCATTTGAACGCTTAGGAGGTACCTGATGTTCATAGGACAATTCTGCAGAGGAGGGCATGGAGGAGGAGGGGGTAGAGCTCACAGGTATGGCATCATCACCACCAACTGTATGGAGACATGGGGGCTCAACAAGCTGCAGCACCAAGCCCTGTCCTGCATCCTTTCGAGTTGCAAGCAGCGTTACCCAGTGTGCTGTGAACTAAATATATTGTCCTACCCATGCTTGCTGGACCACGTGTCAGCAGTAAGGTGGATTTTACGACTGACTGCCTTGCCCAACGATGCTAGAACATTCCCTTCCACATGATGGTAGAGAGATGGAATGGCCTTACGTGAAAAGTAGGGACTGTATTTTTTTTTCCCTCTGCAGCAGATGGGGCAAAGAAATTTGACAGCTACAGTCTACAGCTGGTGGTGTGCTGCTGGCAGATGTGCTGCTAGGGCCTGGGACACCCTGTGCTATACCATCATCCCCGTCAGTGGAGGCTGCTGAGAGGTAATGACTCGATATAGCAGGGGAAGAGTGAAGTGGGTAAGGAGGAGGAGGGACAGATTTGTGGCCCTTTTGTGTGGCTTTTAGGTGCTCTTGCCAACGGGCTAAGTGGTTGGATGTCCTGTTAAGCATGTGGTACCCAAATGGCTGGTGTTTTTGACACGCTTGATGTGCCTGAGACACAGCTTGCAAATAGCAACAGTGCGATCTGCTGCAGATGTGCTGAAAAAGGCCCAGACGGCTGAGCTTTGGGGAGTGGGCCGGGAAATAACAGCTGCAGAATGTGATTGAACAGGGTGGCTGCTCTCTACTCTTTCTTAATGTCGGCCTCCTTGGGGTTGTCACCCCTCACCTTCAGTTTTCTCCTCTGCTCTATCTGGCACCCAAGTCGCATCAGTGACCTCATCATCATCATCATCTCCATCTCCTCCATCATCATCATTACCACTGGAGACAACTTGGCAATACGCTGCAGCCGGGGGAACACGAATGGCCAATTTATTCTCCCCTCTCTCTAGGCTCATGTTACTGTCATCCTCAACCTCAGAACCAACATCTGAATCCAGTAAGGGCTGGGCATCATCAAGGTGCAAGTGGCTGACGCTGTGGTCAAATAACTCAGCTGACTCCTCCATGGCTGATATTGGGGCTATGTCAGGAATAGATGTGGACAAGGAGGCAGGTTTATCCACTCTGGCAAATGCAGGGGACTGCATACTTTTCTCTGATTGCGTGACAAAGGATGAGGAGGATGAGGAAAGTTTAGTAAGCCAGTCCACCACCTCCTCTGCATGCTGTGGCTGGATAGCATGGGGAAACTCACTAAACAGAGCAAATGATGCCCTGCCTGAGGACTGACCACCACGTCCACCTTTGCCTGTGGACACATATGTTGCTGGCCCCCTTACAGTGCCAAAGGAACGTCTGCCTCTCCTTTTTTTCCTCCAAGACATTATTGGGAGGGAGGGAGTGGTGCGTATAAGCAAATGTAAATAAGAAGTGGAAATCTGTACATAGATGCACTTTAATCAATGTAAAGTGGTGTTGGTGCACTTTAATTTGAGTACTCACACTACACAGACACACTCCACAGATACACTATAATATACTGCAATATAATGCGTCAAACGTACAGTGACGCACAAAACTTTATGGCGTTAAACTGGCAGTAACGCACACAGAACTATATGACGTTAAACTTGCAGTAACGTTTACAAAACTATATGGCGTTAAACTGGCAGTAACGCACACAAAGGTAAATTACGTTAAACTGGCAGTAACGCAATCAAATAGACAGTGTTCAACCAACACTAGACTGACGCTATCTGAATTGTCCCCAATTTAGCTATACACTAATGTCAAGATTACTGACACAGTCTCACTACATTACACTGAAACTATCTGAGCTGTCCCTACTCACTGTCCCTACACTAATGTATGTATGAATGACACGGTCTCACTACACTACAGTGATACTATCTGAGCTGTAACTACTCTAGCTGCACACTCTGCAAAGCTGAATGATGGTCCTCCTCACCAGGCCCAGACTGGGACAAAAAATAGGCCCGGGCATTTTGGATTGAGCAGCCCATGACATGTTAACCGGCCCCTTCCCCACTCTCCACCCTGACCGATCCCCTGAGAGAGGGGAGGGGGGAACCCAGCAGAGGTGTGGGGGGATGATGTGGGACCAGGAAAGAGCATGGGGGTTGGAGAGCACAGGGAAGAACCTTGAGAACATGGGGTGGGGCGAGAGCACAGGGGAGAGGCAGAGAACCCAGGGAGAAAGGAAGAGGAGAGCATGGGGGGAGTTGCAGAGCACAGGCGGGCAGCGGAGAGCATGTGGGGAGGTGGAGAGCCCAGGGAGGGCGGCAGAGAGCATGGAGGGAGGTGGAGAGCACAGGGAGGGCGGCGGAGAGCATTTCAGGGAGGTGGAGAGCACAGGGAGGGCGGCGGAGAGCATGGGGGATGTGGACAGCACAGGAGGGCTGGTGGAGAGCATGGGGGGATGTGAAGAGCACAGGGGGGAGTGGCGGAGAGCATGGGGGGAGGTGGAGAGCATAGGGGGGGCAACGGAGTGCATGGGGGATGTGAAGAGCACAGGGGGGAAGCGGAGAGCGTGGGGGTGATGTGGAGAGCATGGGGGGGCAACAGAGAGCATGGGGGTAATGTGGAGAGCATGGGGGGTGGCAGAGAGCATGGGGGTGGAAGACAGCATTGGGGAGGTGGAGAGCATGGGGGGAGGTGGAGCATATGGGGGAGGTGGAGAGTATGGGGGGAGGCGGAGAATATGGGGGGTGGCAGAGAGCATGGGGGGAGGTGGAGAGAGTATGGGGGGCGGAGAGTATGGGGGGTGGCAGAGAGCATGAGGGGAGGTGGAGAGTATAGGGGGAAGGTGGAGAGTATGGGGGGGTGGCAAAGAGCATAGAGGGAGGTGGAGAGTATGGGGGGTGGCAGAGAGTATGGGGGGTGGCAGAGAGTATGGGGGGTGGTAGAGAGTATGGGGGGGTGGAGAGTATGGGGGGGTGGAGAGTATGGGGGGAGGTGGAGAGTATGGGGGGTGGCAGAGAGCATGGGGGGAGGTGGAGAGTATGGGGGGTGGCAGAGAGCATGGGGGGAGGTGGAGAGTATGGGGAGGTGGAGAGTATGGGCAGGGTGGCGGAGAGCATGGGGGGAGGTGGAAGAGTATGGGGAGGGTGGCAGAGAGCATGGGGGGAGGTGGAGAGTATGGGGTGTGGCAGAGAGTATGGGGGGAGGTGGAGAGTATGGGGAGAGGTGGAGAGTATGGGGAGAGGTGGAGAGTATGGGAGGTGGAGAGTATGGGGGGTGGAGAGTATGGGGGGAGGTGGAGAGTATGGGGGGTGGCGGAGAGTATGGGGGGTGGCAGCGAGCATGGGGGGAGGTGGAGAGCATGGGGGAGGTGGAGAGTATGGAGGGGGGTGGAGAGCATGGGGGGTGGCAGCGAGCATGGGGGGAGGTGGAGAGCATGGGGGAGGTGGAGAGCATGGGGGGGTAGCAGGGAGCATGGGGGGAGGTGGAGAATATGGGAGGGTGGCAGGGAGCATGGGAGGAGGTGGAGAATATGGGAGGGTGGCAGGGAGCATGGGAGGAGGTGGAGAATATGGGAGGGTGGCAGGGAGCATGGGGGGAGGTGGAGAATATGGGAGGGTGGCAGAGAGCATGGGGGAGGTGGACAGCATGGGGGAGGGGGAAGAGTATGGGGGGTGGCAGAGAGCATAGGGGAGGTGGAGAGCATCGGGGGGTGGCAGAGAGCATGGGGGAAGGTGGAGAGCATGGGGGTGGCAGAGAGCATGGGGGGGTGGCAGAGAGCATGGGGAGAGGTGGAGAGCATGGGGGGGTGGCAGAGAGCATGGGGAGGTGGCAGAGAGTATGGGGGAAGGTGGGGAGCATGGGGGGGTGGCAGAGAGCATGGGGGGAGATGGAGAGCATGGGGGGGGAGATGGAGAGCATGGGGGGGTGGCAGAGAGCATGGGGGAAGGTGGGGAGCATGGGGGGGGGGTGGCAGAGAGCAGGGGGGGAGGTGGAGAGCATGGGGGGTGGCAGAGAGCATAGGGGGAGGTGGAGAGTATGGGGGAGGTGGAGAGTATGGGGGGGTGGCAGAGAGCATGGGGAGAGGTGGAGAGCATGGGGGGGTGGCAGAGAGCATGGGGGGGTGGCAGAGAGTATGGGGGAAGGTGGGGAGCATGGGGGGGTGGCAGAGAGCATGGGGGGGTGGCAGAGAGCATGGGGGAAGGTGGGGAGCATGGGGGGGTGGCAGAGAGCAGGGGGGGAGGTGGAGAGCATGGGGGGTGGCAGAGAGCATGGGGGGAGGTGGAGAGTATGGGGGAGGTGGAGAGTATGGGGAGGTGGCAGAGAGCATGGGGGGGTGGCGGGGAGCATGGGGGAAGGTGGGGAGCATGGGGGGAGGTGGAGAGTATGAGGGGGTGGCATAGAGCATGGGGGAGGTGGAGAGTATGAGGGGTGGCAGAGAAAATGGGGGGAGGGGGAAGTATGGGGGTGGCGGAGAGCATGGGGGGAGGTGGAGAGTATGGGGTGGTGGAGAGTATGGGAGATGGCAGAGAGCATGGGGTGAGGCGGAGAGCATGGGGGTGATGTGGAGAGCACGGGGGGTTGGCAGAGAGTATGGGTGCGGTGGAGAGCCCAGGGGGGAGCAGCAGAGAGAAGCAGGATAGGAGGATCGGTGGGGGCGGCTGCATATAGAAGAATAATTCTCTTCATCTTCCTCCTGCAGTCTCGGAATGCCTACTTCTCCTCTACCTCTCACAGGCATTCCGACACTGCAGGAGGAAGATGGAGAAAATGATTGTTCTATATGCAGCCGCCCCCACTGCTCCTCCTATCCAGTTCACAGGGGAGGCTAAACTCTTTTCTGTTCCGGCACCTCTCGACATAACACCGGCTCCAAGGTGTCTGCTCTGGCTCCTCCCTCCGGCACCGACGGCTGACCTATACGGGCGGCCGTGCAGCCGTGGAAAGGCCGAAGGCGTCTCATCTAGCTCCTCCCCCCGGCGCCGATGGCTGAGCTTAACTGGCAGACAGGCGGCCGCGGAGAGGCTGGATGAGCGGCACAGGCTCAAGCCTTGGGTCATGCAAGGACTTGCAGCCTGGCGGCCCCAGTGGCCGCGGCCCACCGGGCAAGTGCCCAGTTTGCCCAATGGCTAATCCGGGCCTGCTCCTCACTACACTCACACTATCCGTAGACTGACACCAAACTAATTTTCTACACTGACAATTGAAGCAAAATAGCACAGTATAGCACACTAACTAACTAATAGCACTGAACAGAGCCCTGTTCTATCTCTCTCAATGACGAAATCACACTGAAAATGGCTGCCATTGAAAGAATACTTTTATACTGTGGGGCGGGAAAGAGCCATGATTGGATAAAGTCAGGGGGCGGCACAGTGGTGTAGTGGGTAGCACTCTCGCCTAGCAGTAAGAAGGGTCACTGGTTCGAATCCCAACCATGACACTACCTGCCTGGAGTTTGCATGTTCTCCCTGTACCTGCATGGGTTTCCTCCAGATACTCCGGTTTCCTCCCACACTCCAAAGACATGCTGGTAGGTTAATTGGATCCTGTCTAAATTGTCCCTAGTATGTATGAATGTGAGTTAGGGACCTTAGATTGTAAGCTCCTTGAGGGTAGGGACTGATGTGAACGTACAATGTATATGTAAAGCGCTGCGTAAATTGACAGCGCTATATAAGTACCTGAAATAAATAAAAATAAATAAATAATGACAGTGTCCAATCATGACTCTGACAGTGCTCTGTGCCCTGATTGGCCAAAGCTTTCACTGCTTCAGCCAATCAGGGCTTGCAATGCACTGTTCAGCGCCACAATACATTGTGGTAGGTTCAGGGGGCTGATCGAACGACCTGTTTATTTGGCTGTTCACCGAACGTCCAAACAGCGAAAGTTTAACCCGAACTTATGTTCATTCCAAACCGCTCGCCCATCCCTAGGCACCCCTATCCACTTTAGACATACGGAAATGTTTTGTACTTATGTACATAGAAATGCTGTCCTCTGTCTCATTATATAGGTTAGTTCTAAATGTGCACGTGTATATGTATACATGCTTTTTTGCATGTCTTTTTTACACATTTTTATAAATATATATATATACATATATACACACACACACACACACACACACACACACACACACACACACACACACACACACACACACACACACACACACACACATTTTTCAGACATGCTTATTTATTTTCTGTGAAATATGTCTTATGTTGGCAGGAACATCTCTTATACATGACCACATACAACTTTAAATGGTTCATTATGTCTTTAATTGTATTTATTTTTTGTTTTTAGACTTTTTATGTTTGTAGCCCTTTTGAAAATGGATATCTATCAGTAAAGGGTTAATACATCTCTTGAATGATTTCAGTTTCACCTGTCTCCATTACTATCGAGAGTGTTCTAATTGGTCCCACATGATGGAGTGGGTGTTAACTTGCATGATGATTAAGACCCCATTCACACAGGGGCAATACGACTTGCAGGTCGCCTCAGCGAGGCGACCTGCAAACGACTGCCCGGGCTACTTGCAAAACAACTTCTGTATAGAAGTCTATGCAAGTCGCCCCAAGTCGCCCCCGAAGTCATACAGGAACCTTTTTCTAAGTCGGAGCGACTTGCGTCGCTCCCCTTAGAACGGTTCCATAGCACAGAACGGGAGGCGACTTGTCAGGCGACTAGGTCGCCTGACAAGTCGTCCCTGTGTGAATGGGGTCTCAGTCTTTTGATTTTTGTATATATACTACTGTTTTTTAATCTGTTATTTGGCTATGACTAAGAACCGGTAAAGTGGTGTGAAATGCGTCATTATGTGCTTCTTATTCTGATTGTTGCATGCACTATTTTCAATAAAGGAATTCATTTGGAGTGCGGTCTTTCAGACTTTCTTTGTTGACACATTTCCTGTATACTGAATCGGCACCCTATCTGTCGGGGGAGGTGAGAGGATGCAATTACCGTCCTGAGCGGTTCATTATTTCCACAGAGTCTGCAAATGACTTGAGACTGGGGTGGAGGTTCATCTTCCAGCAGGAAAACAACCCTAAACATACAGCCAGAGCTACAATAGAATGGTTTATGTGTTAGAATGGCCCAGTCAAAGTCCAGACCTACATCCAATTGAGAATCTGTGGCAAGACTTGAAAATTGCTGTTCATAGATGTTCTCTATCTAATCTGACAGAGCTTGAGCTATTTTGCAAAGAAGAATGGGCAAAAACGTCACTCTCTAGATGTGAAAAGCTGGTAAAGACATCCCCAAAAATACTTGCAGCTGTAATTGCAGCGAAAGTTGGTTCTACTTTTTTTACCTAGGGTGGACTGACAACAAATGCACGCCACACTTTGCAGATATTTATTTGTAAAAAATTTTGAAAACCATTCATCATTTTCCTTCCAATTCACAATTATGTGCCACTTTGTGTTGGTCTTTCACACAAAATCCCAATAAAATACATTTACGATTTTGAGTGTAACATGACAAAATGTTTAAAATGTCAAGGGGTATGAATACTTTTTTCAAGACACTAAATATATATATATTGCTCTTCTGGTGTTGAAACTGTATGAATATTATCACCATGGTGATCTTCTTTGGGCAGATTTGCAAGTTAAAAGACTTTGTTTGCATTTATTGAACACATGTGATTGAACAGCTCTTTACCAGCTACTGCATTTGCCTGGTGCATATTTCTAGGATAAATAGGGTTATTTGTTAGTGGAATGCCAGGTGATGCCATTGAATCTCACTTGGATGAATTCTAGTATATGATTACCTGGGCAAACGTCTTAATGAATGCCTAATAAATAGACCCCATTTCATTCATAAATTGATGTGAAATGTGCTTTTAAGCTGTAGTTGCTGGATAAATCTATAAGACGTGCATGCATAATGTGAAATTTGCCTATCTACCTAGTTATGATGGGGCAACAACCATATTTCCTGCCGCATGATGGCAGCACACACTTGGTTGTAACTCTGCCCCCAACAATCTGTTAGGACTGGTAAGCACTGCCACTAATACCGTCTTATCTGGATAGCCCTGTCAAGTCATCAAGATCTTCTCACTCCAGGTGCAAAGAAAGTTCAACACATAATTCTCCTTCAGGAAATAGACCTTCCAGAAGAAGCCGGTCAAGATCTTCCTCCCATCACCATCGTTCGCACCAAAGAAAGCCATCTTCAACCCATCAAACACATAGCAGTCATCGCATGCCCCCTATGACCAATGCCTGCTTGGTATGCGTTGCTCCGGCTCTTCCTGACCAAGCTAACATGCCAAACATGCCTGGAAGAAGTAACAAGAGAAAAAGAAATGGATGGAAGGGAGGTAACCGATATTATCCGAGAATCGGTAAGAGAATCGATACTACAAGTGTCAGCTCCAGAACCAGATCGACCAGCTCCGAGAACATCAACAGCCACTTTACGTATACCTCCAAAGTCGGACGACTCCTCTGACAATGAAGGATTTAAAAATTCCACATGCTTTGATTTTGCTTCGATCGCACTGGCAGCGGTAGGAAGAGCAATCGCTAGCTGGACTTCCTGTGTCGAAAAGCTACTCCTGGAAGGAGCCGAACAAGAAAAAATAGTAACCACTGTTCCAAGAGCTCAGGCTAGCCGGAGATTTTGTGGCCGAAGTCTCAGTGAACAGATCTTCGGCAAGAGCCATGCTGGCCTCGGTAATGTCAAGGAGAGCACTGTGGTTAAAGCCATGGGTTGCCGATCCAGCTTCCAAAACAAACTGGTGTAATATACTCTATGATGAAATAAATTTGTTCTGTGAAAAACTAGACTCGGCCATCTTAAAGGTCACAGGCGGTAAATCTGGCCTCGTTCTGTCCAACAGAAGGCCAAAGCAACAAAAAAACTGCACCATATAGACGCAATCTCCCAGAGAGATATAGAAAGGCGAGGTCATAGACTGGGGAAAGAATTCAGGCGAAATTGGAGAAATACCCAATTTTCTTTTCTGAGGTTACAAAAGTCAAAACCTGCTAGCACAGGGGATGAACAGTTGCAAAACAACTTCTGTATAGAAGTCTATGCAAGTCGCCCCAAGTCGCCCCCGAAGTCATACAGGAACCTTTTTCTAAGTCGGAGCGACTTGCGTCGCTCCCCTTAGAACGGTTCCATAGCACAGTAGCCTACATACAGAGGCAAGGAGGGACCATAAGTTTCACACTCATGAAGGAGGTATTCCCTATTTTTGACTGGGTTCAGATATATTTGAGGGATCTGAAATCCGTATACGTCCCAGCAGCCCAGAACCAATTGGCCGATGACCTGAGCAGAATCTTCGTTTCAAACAACGAATGGTCTCTGAGTTCCCAAGCATTCTCTCTTCTGATGCAGACCTGGGGTGTTCCCAACATTGATCTGGCAGCAACCCCAATGAATGCCAAGTGTCCAAAATTTCTGGCGAGAGTGGCATATCCAACGACGGGCAGGGGTAGACTGCTTACACAAACCCTGGAACTTCCAGCTGGGATATATTATTCCCCAAATACCGTTAATAGTGAGATTTCTATCCAGACTTAGAAGATCAACATCCACAGTGATAGCAGTAATACTCTTTTGGCCAATGGTACACAACCACTCTACAACTGAGTATGAAAGCCCAATTTCCTCTCCCAGTAACACCAGATCTGCTCTCACAAGGGCAATTCCTACACCCAGCGCTGGAAAAACTACCCCTGATGTCTTGGAAATTGAAAGGGATAGGCTGCTAAGCCAAGGATGCTCACTTAAGGTGGTAAATACCTTGCAACAAGCCAGGAAGAATTCAACTAATAACACTTACAAGAAAGTGTTGGAAAAATTCACTTCATTCGCACAGCAGCATAGTTACATAGTTAGTCAGGTTAAAAAGACACAAGTCCATCTAGTTCAACTAAAAAAAAAAATCATATAATCCCATTTACACAATCCTTCACCCACAGTTGATCCAGAGGAAGGTGAAAAACTCCAGCAAAGCATGATCCGATTTGCAACAGCAGGGGAAAAAATTCCTTCCTGATCCCCCTAGAGGCAGTCCGATTTTCCCTGGATCAACTTTACCTGGGATCCTGGGCAATACTGTGATCTGTTGGCACCCACAGTGTCACAAATTTTAGAATTCCTTCAATTGGGCCTAGACAAAAGCCTAGGTTCTATTACGCTAAAGGTACAAGTCTCTGCCTTATCTGCTATAATGGGAATCAAATGGGCTTTAGATCCCCTTATCATTCAATTTCTAAGGGCATGCTTAAAGATAAAATCACAGAGGAAAACAACTTTTCCTGTTTGGAATCTCTCCACAGTGTTAGAAGCACTGTCAAGTTCTCCCTTTTATCCCATGGAGGCAGCATCCTTTTGGGATTTACCTCTTAAAATAACCTTCCTTATTGCCATAACCTCAGGCAAACCTTTTCCGAGTTGCAAGCTTTACTGATGAAAGAACCTCATTTGATCTTCTACCCAGATAGAGTGGTTCTAAGACCTTCAGATCAGTTCATTCCTAAAGTAACATCTGCTTTCCACTTTAATCAAGAAATCAACCTACCAGTATTCCTTACTAGTCAAAGGGAATCCACATCCCTTGGACATCAAAACAACTATTGCTCTGTACCTGATAGCTACCAGCCCATTCAGGAAGACAGAAAATCTTCTTTTCATTCCTCGCGTCCCTAAAAAAGGCCAACCAGCATCTTCACGTACAACAGCCTCATGGCTAATAAAAACCATCAAAAAAGCATACATGGCACAACAACTTCCAATACCTGAAGGCTTAAGGGCTCATTCTACTAGGGCAGTGGCAACATTGTGGGCAGCATATTGCAGGGTATCTCCGGAAATAATATGCAAAGCGGCAACTTGGTCTTCAAGAACAACATTCATGTCACATTACAGAGTGGATCCTGCGCAATTGACAACTGTTGAATTCGGAAGAGAAGTTGTTCAAATAAATTCTTCTGTATCTTGTAAATAAATTAATACTTTCTAAGCACCCATCCGTATAGCAAGTTATTTCCCAGTGTGTGCTGCCATTTTGCAACAGAAAAACGAAAAATTGTATACTCACCTTTCCGTAATTTTCTTTTCTGGCTCATCTCACAGCAGCACACAGATTCCCACCCATTTAAGGTGATAGATGCGGAGACTGCTGTGGTGGGCCTCTCTTCAAAACTTATAGCTAACCAGTCCTATCAGGTTTTGGGGGCAAAGTCACAACCCAGTGTGTGCTGCCATAAGATGCGCCAGGAAAGGAAAATTATGGAAAGGTGAGTATACAATTTTCCATTTTCTTTACCTTTAAGCCTTTTTACCTTGCCAGACAGCCCTGGCTCAAACTTATTGGAGGAAGCATCAGTTTGCTGGGATTTTTCTGTCCAGTTACTATTTGTTTCTATTTACTATTTGTTTTATGGTTGGTCTAGATGGACTTGTGTCTTTTTTCAACCTGACTAACTATGTAACTATGTTTCCTCCTACACTACGTTGGAGCTGGGAGTGTCTAGACGGTGTCACCCATTTCCTCTTTTATAGCCCTAAACACGCACAACCACTTTCATAGGATCTTCTGAAGGGTAGATTGTGCTTGCATGTTTAACTGCTATATAAAGTCACATGAAAAGCTTGTTCAAATGAGAATGGCTTTCTTTTAAGTATTGTTATTATTGCTCTTGTTATAGGAAATCCACATGGATGGAAATGCAAAATTCTACCAAAAAGATGAAACTGAGCAAACATCATTCAGTGATCATCATCCCAGGTCAGATCAAAAAGGAGGTTTCCGAAGCTCCTTCCGTAAGCTTTTTAAAAAGAAGTGAGTTGAAAAAGAGCCAATTTTCTGAAAGAGTTCACTACTCTGTAGGCTTGATATCTATAACTTTTTATAATGTGTTTTGTATTCTAAGAAAACAAGGACATAACAGCCTAAAAAAACGTATAGATCAGTAGATGTAACAAATTGGCTTGATTTTTGGGTGGCTGTATCTGATCTTTTAAAGATTTGTCAAGACACATGGCAAGATTTGAAATCAGAGCTCCACCCAAAGTAAATTATTGAAGAGTTGGTGGATTCCATTAGTGTTTTATCCCCTGCTAGGTCACTTTGTTTGCTCGATATGTAAACCTAATTCCACCATCACCTGTACAGCCATGATGGATCATGAGTATCTTTTAAACCTAGCTTGTAGTGTCAGTTGCTGGAGTGGATTCTCAGTATAGTCCTACTGAGAATTCACTGGGAATGGGGGGCATTGGTGTCTCCTGCCTGCTAATGGGTTCTCCATAGAAATATTTTGAGAATTGAGACTGTGAGTGCTTATCCTACAACTGTCAATGCCCTGCATGGGTTGCAGGAAAGACATCTACCTACTGGAATGTCAGAGATCTTTAGGGGGGGAGAATGGCTCCCCAATCCATCAAAATGGAGTGAAATGCCTAGGTGATCTGTTTTAAAAAGCTGCATGTTAGCAGATATGCATCATTTAAACAGTAAAGGTAATAGTCATTGACAGATGTGCTCTTTAAATCAACCATCTTGTCACTTTGCTCTTTACATCACTTTGCTCTAGGTCTACCATGTTTAGTGATGCTTGCAGCTTATGGCTTGCTGTTTATTACATAAACCTTTGGTGAACCTGTGGTTTGCCTGTGCATGGAAAAGCAACAGGTTCAATGTATTACCCCACTTCTGTTTGCTCACTTGCTGCTCTGTTTAGTTGCCAGGAGTGAAAGTAAAAACTTGTGTAAGCTACAAGTCATAGGAATAGTAGCTTACAAGCTTACACAAGGCTATTGATTCCCCATGCAATAATGCTGATTAGTCCAGGGCTGACCCCGTAACAACTCACAAGCAACATGGTCACTGGAGCAGGCAAGAAAAAAAACATTCAACTGACCTGTTCTTACAGTGTTACTTTCTTCCTGGGCAAAGTAGCTAGTCAAATTATATAGCATTTTAGAAAGGAAGATGTGCAGCATCGGGGATCCCTTCCTTCCTCTCTCCAGTGATCACAGGAGCTGGGACGAGCTCCACTCCCTCGCCTGCATTCCCGGAGCAGCGGACATATACACCATCCACATTGCTCCCCTAATCAGCACACAAGCCTGAGCAGCACACCAATCTTCTGTGGGTCACAGTATATAGCAGTTTAGTCATTGAGGAAATGACACTATTGAAACAGGTATTTTTTTCCCTCTTAATCAATTCTGTTACTGCCAACTTGTTGCCAGCAATGGGATGACTAGTGTGATGTGAGGTTTAAAGTGTTTGTAAACCCTTACATATACCCAGTGAAGTGACTGGCCTTAGGTGATATACAGAGATGAAACAAATCCTCCTACATAAGTTGTTCCTGTTTATCTGAAGCTATCTCTTATTCACAAACATTAAAAGTATACCATTTACACAGCACTTCTGATCAGAAGAATGCAGGAGGCAGGGATCTGATGTCACGCGCTGCACAGCATAGATCAGAGAGCTGAGTGTAATTTGAGTGAAGAGATAGGACACACTAAACAGTCTCATAAGGAAATATAGACAGCTGTCGATTACATGTTGTGTGCTGGATCACATTTCCCCACCACCCTGGATCCCTTTGGAGTCAGCATAACCTGTCAGAAGTGCAGGTAGCAGAGGAAGGAGACAGTGGACAAAAATCAAACTTAGTGCTTAGTGCACACACTATAGAAGGATATCATTTGTTAATTTTTCATTTCAACGAAATTCTTGATGAACTAAAACATAAGACAATGAGTAAAAAAAATAACCAGTATTCCTTGCTGTGCTCTGAGATTTTAGGTACTGTGGAGTAGACGGCAAGGAGAAGACAAGTGAGAAATCATCTATAGACCAGTCTCCAACAAGGCAGGAGATCTTCAGAGTTCACTCTGCTCTTATCAATGAGCTTGACCGTGGAACAGCTGTATAGTAAGAATCTGTGAAAATATACAGAGCCAAAAAGATTTATGATAGCTTGTCACTCCCTGTATTTGAAAAACAAAGCTGCTGAATATTCTAGTGCAAAAATACTTTTACCACATTCACACAAAAACAGTTAGAACTTGTAAAGTGTTATATAGAATTACCTTTAGTATTAAGCAACTTGTAACACTCTAAGGATTTACAGCTACATCTTTTGAATGTAACACAATTACCGGTAAATATAATTTGTTTCAATATAGATGTAAAGAATTCAAGAACCATAAAGTTTTGATTTGACGATTTTTAGGGCAAACAGTACATGTATGGCCAATGCAAGCCTATATGTATTAGCTCTTCCAAAGTGTATTCTGACAAATAGGTTTAAATTAATGTAAAATTTAAAGAACCCAGGCACTGCAAATGGATAGGGATTTGGATCCCAAGCTTTGGTATTAAATGTAGACAAACTGGGATTGATTTATTATAACGGAAGATTGCAAAATCTGGTGCAGCTGTGCATGGTAGCCAATCAGCTTCTAACTTCAGCTTGTTCAATCAAAGGGTAACTCCACTTTCGTGGGGAAAAACATAGCAAATAAAGAAAACATAATATATCATATACAATTGTGACACAAGTCATATTATAATTGAATGTTATTAAAAAATACCTTTCCTTTTCAATTTTCAGCCGCTGTCATTTTCTGCAAATGCAATGCTATTGCATTTAAATAAATGCAATGGCTACCTGGAGGTGTTTTGTACACAGAATGTTTACAGCATGCCCTCCAGATATGTAATTTCCTGCTTGTTGATTGGCTCACTGAGTTTCCCAGTAGTCTGCACTAAAGATGCAAGTCATAATTCAGGAATCCCCTGCAACAAAAATGTCATTTTTGGTGAGATACTCAGAATAGGAACACATCTAAAGAGATGCAGACCCAGCTGCTTTCTTCATTAGTACACAGCTAGTTGATAATTACGAAACCACTTCCATTAGACTCACTCGGCACAGGGACACAGAAAAACAAACAGTGATTTCTTTCAGAATAACAAAAGGTAGGATTCTGCAACAAAGTTTTTATCAAAATCCTTGCAATGTACATAGATCACCCAGAGGGGAATGTTTTTATTCGCAACATAAGGGGAGTTATGCTTTAAGCTTTGACAAAAAAAAACTGGAAGCTGATTGGTTTCTATGCACAGCTGCACCAGATTTTGCACTCTAGTTTTAGTAAACCAACCCTATTGTCTGTAACTTATTCTTACTTTCATACATGTGTACTTATTGGACCATGCTTATGGAGAAATAGGGTTAATTATACCCATATGCTCATATTCTATACATTATTGGATGTTGGTATGCAGAATATTGTAGGGCTCATTAAAGTTGTGCACAATAGTGACCAGTTAATTCCTAACTTGAAAAATATTTAAACCTCTAAAAAATGAGATTAATATAGTGGCGCCAGAATCCAACATTAGGTGAAACATATATATTAACAAATATGCATCAATGAATATTCAACACCCTGTGACAAGTCCATAAACAAATTCTTCCAGTATTAAAACTTGTTTAGTGTCTTTTCATTTCTTCCACCACACCAATATGTGAAAGTGATTCCGCTCCCCTCAGAAAACGCACTCACCAACTTCCAATGCCTTACACTCTCATGCTTGGCTTAAACGCTTTCAACCACACACAAAGGGGTTAAGTGAGCTCCAGTATCCAACAGTGAACATCAATCGGGATCTCTCCACATGTAAATAACAAAGTGCTCCAAATAGTGTGATAACGTAAAACCAGTTTAATTAAAACACTCAAAAATCTTCAATCATTGCACTCACACCAATTAAATTCATTATAAGCAAAAGTAAAATCACAGCAGCTCTTCAAACCGGTAATAGCAGCAGTGTATAGTGGTCACGGCGGACCCGAGGTGTGCAGACAAAAGATGACTATCACCCGCCCCTCAGGCTCTGAACAGATTTCCACTTCCTAGTTCAGTGTGCGCCGTGAAAAGTTACACATGATTGCCATACAGCCACGCTCCGACAGGTTTTGTCATACCAACTTAATCATGGGATTGCTAATTCCCCAGGTCCGCCGTGACCACTATACACCGCTGCTATTACCGGTTTGAAAAGCTGCTGTGATTTTACTTTTGTTTATAATGAATTTATTTGATGTGAGTGCAATGATTGAATATTTTTTTGTGTTTTTTTTATTTAAACTGGTTTTACGTTATCACACTATTTGGAGCACTTTGTTATTTACATGTGGAGAGATCCTGATTGACGTGTACGGATGGATACTGGAGCTCACTTAACCCCTTTGTGTGTGGTTGAAAGCGTTTAAGCAAAGCACGAGAGTGTAAGGCATTGGAAGTTGGTGAGTGCGTTTTCTGAGGGGAGCGGAATCACTTTCACATATTGGTGTGGTGGAAGAAATGAAAAGACACTATACAAGTTTTAATACTGGAAGAATTTGTTTATGGACTTTTTATTATAGGTAGTTTGTTCTCTTATTTTCACACTTGTCACAGGGTGTTGAATATTCATTGATGCATATTTGTTAATATATATGTTTCACTTAATATTGGATTCTGGCGCCACTATATTTATCTAATTTCTTAGAGGTTTAAATATTTTTCACATTATCACATTATTTAAAGTGGCAGCTACACTGTACAGGTATACTTCTAGTCTATAGGTGCAGAGGTGGGACTTCAAGTGTGGGCATAGTGTACTTGTTGACCATCAGTTTGGATAATTCCTAACTTGCCCTGTTAAATTGTGAGGTGAAATCTGACTACCACATTTACCTCCTTAGCCGAGTTTTGAAATACTGGGCCCTGTGTTGTCTTATTACAGGTTTTCAGAGTTTTACTAGAATAACATGAATTCACAATTTTACAGGAGTTTGCCAAGGAATTAAAAAGTGTAATTAAAGCCAAAAAAAAAATTCTATGTGTATTTCTCTTTAAAAGTCCATTCTATACCTGATTATAGAAGCATTCTGCCATCCAATGTGTGCAGATTAATAAATACCTGGTTGATCCTGCCATTTATGTTTATTTGCTTATTATTAGTGACAATGCAATAGCACCCAGTCTTGTGGCTGCTGCGTTGCCACTCTCAGTGTGCATGCTCTGCAAATTTAGAGGAAGCAGTTCACTTTTTTTTCCGCTGAAGGTCTCCTCACAGGACATGTTTTCCCTATCCCCCCCCCCTCCACCCCACATGAGCTTTGTGTATACTTGCAGGCAGCTCTAGCAGGGAATGATTAATGGGGTGTCTTCCCTCCTAGCCAATCAGCTTTGTCTGAGCATGGGAAAACACATTACACTTGTGGGAGTGACATATATACATAGTTGCACAGTAGGTGAGGTTGAAAAAAGACACAAGTCCATCAAGTCCAAACTATGTGTGTGATTATATAAATATGCAGCTTCATCAGAGGATTCTTGCTTGCTTCTCCCACAGATCATACATTAAAGCAGGGACTAAGTAATGGATGTCATGTGACATGACATGTCATGTGAAATAGGCAAAATGGTATTTGTGGCACTTATATTCATGTGTGCTATATACTGTATTCTTGAATAAACTATTGTATTTAATTAGGATCCATGTGTAGTTGGTAATATGGGTTTGATGAAACTTTAAACTCCAGGGAGAAAGTTTTTTTGTACATACCACAAGTCAAGCATGTTACCTCTAATGATGATTACCCTAGGTCTGGACTGCTGCTGTGTATTATAAAAATCATACTTTAATTCATGCCAGGAAGTACAGTGAATGCTGTTGTTTCAACACTGCGGGTATGAGAGCTATGAGAGCTGTTGCTCTCATTCAGTGAAAAGATCCTTTCATTTGCCTGTCCCTTTCTCTCCCTTTATCCATTCATAAAATGCCTTTTATTCTGTTTACATTATACAAAACAATCTGTGAATGGACAATGGGAGAGGAGAGACTGTTAACTTACAGGATCTCTGCTTGTCCATTCACAGAATGCCTTGTATTCTGTGAACAGAATACAAGGCATTCTGTGAATAGACAAGGGTAGAGGAAAACTACTGTATCCCTTTACTGTATGACAGTCAATGATCTCAGCTGCAGTGCAGTATTTACGCTGGCTTTATTTTTTTGCATTGATTAAACTATAAATTACAGTACACAACAGCGATCCAGAGCTAGGATAATAATCATTAGAGGTCGCTTGATTGACAGAAAAATTTTTTTTTTCTGAGTTGTACATTACAGGACAAAGTACACATGCGTAGACATGGCTCAATCTGTTTTGCCTTCTCCATCACCTTCACCAGCAATCCTTTGGAGCATGTCGTCTGGTGCCTTCTGCCCTGTACTGCGAGTACCCCTAGGGCAGTTCTCTCACACCTTTTCCACAGCAGATGATAGGCGCAAGGGAGGCAGCCCTTGGGGTTTTTCCGGTTGATGTTTAGTTAACAATGCAGAGGGTGCCTGCAGCACTTCCCCTGAGGTCCCTGATGATCTTGTTTCAGACTGCCCCCCCAGCCTAAGTTGCTGCCCTCCTACCATGTCAGAATTTATGGGTCAGTTTTATGCCTTGTTAGAGTACTCAGTACACAGGGGGCACATGCAGGCACTCTCTATCCATTAATGCTCCCCCAGCTTCGATCTATGATCTTTCGCAGCAGCTGTGTTCAGATGTGAACAATGGGGATGGTTTTTTGCCAGGCTCTGAGGACTTAAAGAGAATCAGAATGCTGACAAAATTTAAGGATGCCATTTCAATACTTACTGATACAGTGCTTTAGCTTAAAGCTGCCTGAGTCAACCTTGCCAAATGTAGAGAGCATGGGCTCTCTAAAGCGTACTACACCCCCCCCCCCACACCCAATGTTGGGCGGGATTGTGTGTACTGACCGAAAAAGGTCTGCCAATCGGCTTCAGATCAGCACTTTCAGCCAATGGCTGAGAGCGCTGACCAGAGTGCTCTGGTGGGGGGACACAGAACACAATAGCACAGCAGGGGGGATTGCTCCCTGACGTCCTCTAGTGAGCACTGTGCTCACTTCCTGGCACCGTAGAGCTTGATTGGCATTTGCCATTAAACACCAGAACTGGCAGATCCGCTACTGGCGCCCTGTGCTTTTCACAGATGAGAGCAGGTTCACCCTGAGCACATGTGACATACGTGAAAGGCTCTGGAGAAGCCATGGAGAAAGTTATGCTGCCTGTAACATCGTTCAGCATGACAAGTTTGGTGGTGAGTCAGTGATGGTCTGGGGAGGCATATCTATAGAGGGACACACAGACCCCTACAGGCTAGACAATGACATGCTGACTGCCATTAGGTCTCGGGATGAAATCCTTGGACCCATTGTCAGACCCTACGCTGATGCAGTGGGTCCTGGGTTCATCCTGGTGCAAGACAATGCCCGGCTTCATGTGGCTAGAGTAAGCAGCCAGTTCCAGGAGGACAAAGGAATTTATATCACTGACTGTCCTACATGCTCGCTTAATCCAATAAAACACCTCTGGGACATTATGTTTCGATCCATTCGATGCCACTAGGTTGCACCTCAGTCTGTTCAGGAGCTCAGTGATGCCCTGGTCCAGATCTGAGACAAAATACCCCAGGACACCATCCGTCGTCTCATTAGGAGGATGCCAACGTTGTCAGGCATGCATACAAGCACATGGAGGCCATACAAACTGCTGAGTACCATTTTGAGTTGCTGCAATGAAATTTCAGCAAAATGGACTAGCCTGCTGCATCATTGTTTTACTTTGATTTTCCAGGTGTCTTTGAATTCAGCCCTCTGTAGGTTGATAATTTTCATTTCCATCATCCATTTGGCATCCTTTACACATTACCCAGTCCATATCAGCATAGATATCCAGCATGATACTTTTCCCCAATGAGATCTGATGTGTTTTCAAAGTGTTCCTTTAATTTTTTTGAGCAGTGTGTGTGTGTGTGTGTATATATATATTGTCACGGAACGTCCCACACTCCGCTTGATTGCTTCCATCATATACCGCTTCCTAAGTAGGGATGAGCTTCGAGTTCGAGTCGAACTCATGTTCTACTCGAACATTGGCTGTTCGCAAGTTCGCCGAACAGCGAACAATTTGGGGTGTTCGCGGCAAATTCGAATGCCGCGGAACACCCTTTAAAAGTCTATGGGAGAAATCAAAAGTGCTAATTTTAAAGGCTTATATGCAAGTTATTGTCATAAAAAGTGTTTGGGGACCCGGGTCCTGCCCCAGGGGACATGGATCAATGCAAAAAAAAGTTTTAAAAACGGCCGTTTTTTCAGGAGCAGTGATTTTATTAATGCTTAAAGTCAAACAATAAAAGTGTAATATCCCTTTAAATTTCGTACCTGGGGGGTGTCTATAGTATGCCTGTAAAGGGGCGCATGTTTCCTGTGTTTAGAACAGTCTGACAGCAAAATGACATTTGGAAGGAAAAAACTCATTTAAAACTACCCGCGGCTATTGCATTGCCGACAATACACATAGAAGTTCATTGATAAAAACGGCATGGTAATTCCCCACAGGGGAACCCCGAACCAAAAAAAAAAAAAAAAAAATGATGTGGGGGTCCCCCTAAATTCCATACAAGGCCCTTCAGGTCTGGTATGGATATTAAGGGGAACCCCAGCCAAAATTTAAAAAAAAAATTGACGTGGGGTTCCCCCTAAATTCCATACCAGACCCTTCAGGTCTGGTATGGATTTTAAGGGGAACCCCGCGCCAAAAAAAAAAAAAAAAAAAGGCGTGGGGTCCCCCTAAAAATCCATACCAGACCCTTATCCGAGCACGCAACCTGGCAGGCCGCAGGAAAAGAGGGGGGGACGAGAGTGCGGCCCCCCCCCCTCCTGAACCGTACCAGGCCACATGCCCTCAACATTGGGAGGGTGCTTTGGGGTAGCCCCCCAAAACACCTTGTCCCCATGTTGATGAGGACAAGGGCCTCATCCTCACAACCGTGGCCGGTGGTTGTGAGGGTCTGCGGGCGGGGGGCTTATCGGAATCTGGAAGCCCCCTTTAACAAGGGGACCCCCAGATCCCAGCCCCCCCCCTGTGTGAAATGGTAAGGGGGTACTTACCCCTACCATTTCACTAAAAAACTGTCAAAAATGTTAAAAATGACAAGAGACAGTTTTTGACAATTCCTTTATTTAAATGCTTCTTCTTTCTTCTTTCTTCCTTCATCTTCTTCTTCTTCTGGTTCTTCTGGCTCTTCTGGTTCTTCCTCCGGCGTTCTCGTCCAGCATCTTCTCCGCGGCGTCTTCTATCTTCTTCTCCTCGGGCCGCTCCGCACCCATGGCATGAGGGGAGGCTCCCGCTCTTCTCTTCATCTTCTTCTCTTCTTCATCTTCTTCTTCATCTTCTTCTTCTTCTTCTTCTTCCTTCTTCTCTTCTTCCTGTCTTCTCCGGGCCGCTCCGCAATCCATGCTGTGGCATGGAGGGAGGCTCCCGCTGTGTGACGGCGTCTCTTCGTCTGACGGTTCTTAAATAACGGGGGGCGGGGCCATCCGGTGACCCCGCCCCCCTCTGACGCACGGTGACTTGAGGGACTTCCCTGTGACGTCATGGGGAATGCCACAGGAAAGTCCCGTCATGTCACCGTGCGTCAGAGGGGGGCGGGGTCACCGGGTGGCCCCGCCCCCCGTTATTTAAGAACCGTCAGACGAAGAGACGCCGTCACACAGCGGGAGCCTCCCTCCATGCCACAGCATGGATTGCGGAGCGGCCCGGAGAAGACAGGAAGAAGAGAAGAAGAGAAGAAGGAAGAAGAAGAAAAAGAAGAAGAAGAAGATGAAGAAGAAGATGAAGAAGAGAAGAAGATGAAGAGAAGAGCGGGAGCCTCCCCCCAAATGCCATGGGTGCGGAGCGGCCCGAGGAGAAGAAGATAGAAGACGCCGCGGAGAAGATGCTGGACGAGAACGCCGGAGGAAGAACCAGAAGAGCCAGAAGAACCAGAAGAAGAAGAAGATGAAGGAAGAAAGAAGAAAGAAGAAGCATTTAAATAAAGGAATTGTCAAAAACTGTCTCTTGTCATTTTTAACATTTTTGACAGTTTTTTAGTGAAATGGTAGGGGTAAGTACCCCCTTACCATTTCACACAGGGGGGGGGCCGGGATCTGGGGGTCCCCTTGTTAAAGGGGGCTTCCAGATTCCGATAAGCCCCCCGCCCGCAGACCCTCACAACCACCGGCCACGGTTGTGAGGATGAGGCCCTTGTCCTCATCAACATGGGGACAAGGTGTTTTGGGGGGCTACCCCAAAGCACCCTCCCAATGTTGAGGGCATGTGGCCTGGTACGGTTCAGGAGGGGGGGGGGGCCGCACTCTCGTCCCCCCCTCTTTTCCTGCGGCCTGCCAGGTTGCGTGCTCGGATAAGGGTCTGGTATGGATTTTTAGGGGGACCCCACGCCTTTTTTTTTTTTTTTTTTTGGCGCGGGGTTCCCCTTAAAATCCATACCAGACCTGAAGGGTCTGGTATGGAATTTAGGGGGAACCCCACGTCAATTTTTTTTTTAAATTTTGGCTGGGGTTCCCCTTAATATCCATACCAGACCTGAAGGGCCTTGTATGGAATTTAGGGGGACCCCCACATCATTTTTTTTTTTTTTTTTTTTGGTTCGGGGTTCCCCTGTGGGGAATTCCCATGCCGTTTTTATCAATGAACTTCTATGTGTATTGTCGGCAATGCAATAGCCGCGGTAGTTTTAAATGTGTTTTTTCCTTCCAAATGTCACTTTGCTGTCAGACTGTTCTAAACACGGGAAACATGCGCCCCTTTACAGGCATACTATAGACACCCCCCAGGTATGAAATTTAAAGGGATATTACACTTTTATTGTTTGACTTTAAGCATTATTAAAATCACTGCTCCTGAAAAAACGGCCGTTTTTAAAACTTTTTTTTGCATTGATTCATGTCCCCTGGGGGAGGACCCGGGTCCCCAAACACTTTTTATGACAATAACTTGCATATTAGCCTTTAAAATTAGCACTTTTGATTATTCATGTTCGTGTCCCATAGACTTTAACGGCGTTCGCGTGTTCGAACGAATTTTTTTCCTGTTCGCATGTTCTGGTGCGAACCGAACAGGGGGGTGTTCGGCTCATCCCTATTCCTAAGTTCTGGAACACGAGTCCAATGGATCTGGCTATAGGAACCCCCAAGAACTAGACAACACCAGTCTTGGAGTACATCAGGACTCTCTATATTTGAGATCTCACACACATTTATACAGCAGGGATGACTCAAAGCTAACCTAATTAACATGAGCTAATTTACTAAAAGCTTCCGAGCTTCACACAGTAGTATAAACACAATAGCTGGAGCTAATTACAACTAACAATACAAACAACAATCTATTTAACCTAATTAACATGAGCTCCAATAGGAGTCGTCCCGTCTCCTACATTGTATAGAGGACAATGTGATCAGCTCATTCAATTAACATAAACACAGGTAGTTGATGACACCAGCATCTCCTCACAGGATGTGTCCCAACAGTATAATTCAGTCTTACCATTCTAATATGGCATATAAAGGGTTCCCAGAGTCTGTGTGTTTTGGGGGGACATGGAGCTAATTCCAAAGTAACACCAACCCCAGGGTCCCCAGGCATACAGCTCACAGAGAGCACCATTCCCCGAAATGCTAGGGCCCATAATCGGTGGGCAAGAGGCTTGCGTTCAGTGTGTATATATATATGTGTATATATACACAATGTATCTCACAAAAGTGAGTACACCCCTCACATTTTTGTAAATATTATATTATATCTTTTCATGTGACAACACTGAAGAAATGACACTTTTCTACAATGTAAAGTAGTAAGTGTACAGCTTGTATAACAGTGTAAATGCGCTGTCCCCTCAAAATAGCTCTACACGCAGCCATTAATGTCTAAACTGCTGGCAACAAAAGTGAGTACACTTCTAAGTGAAAATGTCCAAACTGGGACCAAAGTGTCAATATTTTGTGTGGCCACCAAAATTTTCCAGCACTGCCCTAACCCTCTTGGGCATGGAGTTCACCAGAGCTTCACAAGTTGCCACTGGAGTCCTTTTCCACTCCTCCATGACGACATCACGGAGCTGGTGAATGTTAGAGACCTTGCGCTCCTCCACCTTCCATTTGAGGATGCCCCATAGATGCTCAATAGCGTTTAGGTCTGGAGACATGCTTGGCCAGTCCATCACCTTTACCCTCAGCTTCTTTAGCAAGGCAGTCGTAATCTTGGAGTTGTGTTTGAGGTTGTTATCATGTTGGAATATTACCCTATGGCCCAATCTCCAAAGGGATGGGATCATGCTTTGCTTCAGTATGTCACAGTACATGTTGGCATTCATGATTCCCTCAATGAACTGTAGCTCCCCAGTGTCGGCAGAACCCATGCAGCCACAGACCATGACACTCCCACCACCATGCTTGCCTGTAGGTAGGACACACTTGTCTTTGTACTCCTCACCTGGTTGCCGCCACACACGCTTGACACCAGCTGCACCAAATAAGTTTATCTTGGTCTCATCAGACCACAGGACATTGCTTCAGTAATCCATGTCCTTGGTCTGCTTGTCTTCAGCAAACTGTTTGCGGGCTTTCTTTTGCATCATCCTTAGAAGTGGCTTCCTTCTGGGATGACAGCTATGCAGACCAATTTGATGCAGTGTGCGGCGTATGGTCTGAGCACTGTCAGGCTGACCCCCCACCCCTTCAACCTCTGCAGCAATGCTGACAGCACTCATACGTCTATTTCCCAAAGACAAACTCTGGATATGACGCTGAGCACATGCACTCAACTTCTTTGGTCGACCATGGCAAGGCCTGTTTTGAGTGGAACCTGTCATGTTAAACTGCTGTATGGTCGTATGCTGTATGTGCTGCAGCTCAGTGTTAGGGTCTTGGCAATCTTCTTATAACCTAGGCCATCTTTATGTAGAGCAACAATTCTTTTTTTCAGATCCTCAGAGAGTTCTTTTCCATGAGGTGCCATGTTGAACTTCCAGTGACCAGTATGAGAGAGCGATAACACCAAATTTAACGCACCTGATCCCCATTCACACTTGAGACCTTTTAACACTAACGGGTCACATGACACCAGGGGAGGGAAAATGGCTAATTGGGCCAAATTTGGACATTTTCACTTAGGGGTGTACTCACTTTTGTTGCCAGTGGTTTAGACATTAATGGCTGTGTGTTGAGTTATTTTGAGGGGAAAGCAAATTTACACTGTTATACAAGCTGCACACTCACTACTTTACATTGTAGCAAAGTGTAATTTCTTCAGTGTTGTCACATGAAAAAATATAATAAAATATTTACAAAAATGTGAGGGGTGTACTCACTTTTGTGTGATACTGTATGTATATATATATATATATATATATATATATATATATATATATATATCCACTCAACATTAACAGTCAAGTTTGTAAAAATACATCACAAAACAATATTGAAATTATAATAAATTTGTAAAGACAATTTACAAGAGCAGTCAGCTTAAGGTCCTGTTTTTTTTTTCATTGTACGTGTGCTAGCTTTGAAATAAAAAAAAGTGAGCATGCAGAGCTTTCTCCTTTGATAGGGCAACGAGAGTTAGAAAAGTGTAGACGATGAGGAAGATGAGAGAAGTGGGGTGAAGGAGATGACAGAGAGAGAGGAAGAGGGAAGGAAAAATATAAAAAGGGGGGGTAAGTAAGTGAGTGTACAAGGTGAGGTGAATGAGGATCATTTTCTATAAAGATCAAGCTGTGGGGGGCGTGGCCTGACCTGGCATGAAGACGGATGCTTAATCCCCGATCTCCAGCTGCCACAGCATAAAATCGGAGGTAATATACCCCCAGACCACACTTAAAACATGGGGACTGCATCCCGGTACTCCTCCGCCTCCCGATCCTGCTCCCCCCAGCAGTAATCCGGGAGTTTGAGCCAGAATATCCCCGAGATGTTCCGGACCAACAGAGGGAGCATGACAGAGCCGCCACCCTCAGCACCTCCAAGCACCCACACAGACAGGAACGGCATAGAGATCTCACCCCAACCCCACCTAAACATACACGATCTGTGGACCATCGCCGCAGACATCAAAGATACCCTGTCTGCTGCAATCTCTGAGTTCAGGCTAGACATACACGCCCTGAGTGACAGAGTCCTCACAGTGGAGAAAGTGACAGACCTCCATGACGCGGTTCTCTGTAAAGCCAGAAGTCGCATAGACTCCCACACACTGCAAATGAGAGATATGCAATGCCATTTGGAAGACCTCGACAACAGAGGCCGGCGACATAACCTTAGGATCAGATGCTTGCCTGAGTCGATAGAGGGAGAACAAATTTCCCCCGCCGTTGTTGGCCTCTTTAATGGTCTGCTCAATAGACCACCTCAAACACCCATTGAGATGGAAAGGATCCACCATGCCTTGAGGCTCAAGGGAAGGGATACTGACCCCCCCAGGGATATTATTTGTTTTATAGTGGACTTCAAACTTAAGGAAGAGATTAAGAGACAAGCGAGGGGCAGACCACAAATTCTTCATGATGGAAAAACTATCCAAATATATCAAGACCTCTCAGGCATCACACTACAACACCGGTGTGACCTGAAACACCTGTTAGATGCCCTACGCACGAAAGGCATCCAATATAAATGGAAATTTTTGTTTTGCCTATCTGCCTCCACTCAGGGCCGCACGGCTCTCCTAAAAGTGCCAGAGGATCTACCCCACTTCTGCGGAACTCTAGGCATCTCCCTGATGGATGTACCTAATTGGTATGCAGATTTTCGCTGCACCACCGCAAGGAAAGATACGCTCAGGAAGAACCTATGGAGGCACAAGACACCAGGTACTGCAGGAGAAGGTCCCCATCAGACCTTAGACATCGTACCACCTCCCACAGCTTCTACCAAGATACCAGCCCCACTAACTCTCTAAGGTCCAGGAGAGCCCGCCGGGACCGCTAACCCTTTACAGGTACTTTCATCTACATAGTTCATGTTCGGCATGTTCGGATTCACTGAGTTCAATTTTACTTTTTTTTTTTTTCTCTTATTAATGAGACTACATTCTTCAGAGACACACCACGTAAATGGGCGTTAAGCTCCCATCCCTCTGTACAGACAGCCTCCCTGTCATGGGCATTGTACGCTCACTTCCATTATCCACATTACTGCCAGCTTTGGATAAACCACCCCCATACCACTTTAAGTGGCCAAAACTACAAGACCCACAACACCTTGCGGCCCGCCATCTTCCTCCACTTGGCAGCACTTTCACCACGTCCCACTTCCAGCAACAGACCCTCCAGGACAACATCTGGGATACATGGACTCCTGCTGCCTTAGGTGCAATCACTACCCGGATTGCTTCACACAGAACACTCCTCTCTTAAGACAGGCCCGCTAAGACGTACGACCCATGGACTCCTTCCACCGGAATGCCCCACAATCTACATGGCGAGTCAACAGGAACGGCATTCCACCCGCTGCCTTCCTTCATCCACGAACTCCCCTGCTGGGTAAGACACAGTACCCTCCCAATGACAGCTGATGGTCTGACCATGGCGGCCAACACATTTCCTGCTCCGGCTGATCGTTGCAGCCGACTTGATCCTCCCAGGAGGGGAGAGGAACGTTACCTGCACCTTATACTGCAGCAACTAAACTGCAATTATGGTATTGTGATGATTCTCTCACCAGATAGCTGACAGCTCAGGCATGAATAGTTATGAGGCCTAACATCTATTGCTTTCTACACAGTATTATATTTAGGTTAATTACTTTTTCTAGTTTTGTTTATATACAGTTTAATGTTACTTACAGATGGGTTTTTGATTCACTGTACCGCCTTCTCTGACATCATCACACAGCCTAGAATACGGTATTCCCCCTGGAAATTCCTCGACCTATCGGGGTCAACTTCGATGGAAGCGTGAACACCCCCACAGGACAGGGAAGTGTGGTGGTCTCAAACCCTTTCCAATTATTGACTTCCACAACCGTGCTCCATCACCTAATACTCGCACACATTTGAGCGTTACTCCCTCTTCTACAATCACCCCCCATAAAGCTCTCAAAATCCTCCCCCTCCTCATCTTGATACCCTGTGGTGGTGGACTTTCCTATACCTATAGTCCCCCTTCACCGATTTGTGCTAGCCAACCCCCACACATTTGAATGGCAAGGTGCGGACACACCTCTCAGGGTGCACACATTGCACACGCACTGTACTCTACCGATTCTGTAATATTTAGAGGCCAGTGGACAAGTTTCCCCAAGCCTCATCGGTTTACCTCCAGTGACTTCACCACTATATTCAAGCCTACCTCACACAGAACAGATCCACACCCCCAATTCTTGTCCTCCCCCTCCCACGTACCCTGTCCTTATTGCAGACTTCATAGACCCCCGGGCTACACCGCACGGACCACAACATCTCATGACACTCAAACTCTGCTCCATTAACATACGGGGCCTGAACACCCCAGAAAAAAGGTCTCAATTGCTATATTCCCTACAACAGTCAAAGGCACACATAGCCCTCATACAGGAAATGCATTTCAGAACAGACAACATCCCAAAATTGCATAACAACAATTTCCCCACGGCCTACCATGCCTCCAACAAAGATGCTAAGTCCAAAGGAGTCTCAATCCTAGTTTCTAAACATTGCCCCCTTCAGGTTACTGAAGTTCAAAGAGACACCCAGGGGAGATTCCTGTTCCTCAAAGGCACACTGCACCATAGGCCCATCACCATTGCTAAATCTATGCCCCAAACTCGCAACAAGTTACCTTTTTCTGAAATACCCTTCAACAACTCATAAGCTTCCAATCAGGCACTCTGATCGTTGGAGGCGACTTCAACATAGCACTGACCCCTTCCCTGGACACATCCAATGGTGCGTCCTCCCTAACCTACAGAGCTCTACGAGCAATCAAAATACAACTCAGTAACCTACTGCTTCACGACGCATGATGCACCCTACACCCCACTGTAAAAGATTTTACCTTTTTCTCAGTGCAAAACAAATACTCCAGATTAGACCACTTCTTCATATCCCAAAACGACTTAACATACCTCACCAAAGCTGCAATTGATCCCATGGTACTTTCTGACCACAACCCCATCTCTATGACTCTAACTCTCCCGACTACTCATACCAGATCCAATATATGGCAACTCGACAACTCCCTCCTGACCGACCCAGCAAATGCACAACAAATAACCACTAGCCTTTCCCACTATTTTGCAGAGAACACCTCAGTGGACGCTTCTCCCATCACTATCTGGGCCACACACAAATGTGTAATATGGGGTGAATTTATCTCCCTCAGCGCTAAACGGAACAAAATCAGGAAAGCACGCATAAACGATCTGACTGCACGCATACGCATACTAGAACGAACGCACAAAGCATCGCTAGCAGCCAGCTCCTAGATAAATATTAAATCAAAACAGGGAAGAACTCCTAGAAGAGCTCAATCACACGCTGAAATGTAAATTTGCCCTGACCCAAAAACTCTTTTACGAATTCAGTAATAAGTCCGGTAAACTACCGGCCAGAGCACTCCAAGCTAAAAGAGCTGCCCACACTATCCACAACATTAAAAACCCCTCTGGTACTGGTAGTTACACCTGAGGACATCTCTGACCAATTCGTTCAATCTTTACAATCTCCCCTCCACATACCCAACTGAAGCTCCCTCAGACCGCACGAATGCTATCACAAACTTTTTGGCACAATACAGTCCATCCCCCCTCACCCTGGAAGAATCGTCTGACCTAGATCTCCCACTCTCAATAGATGAGACCCTGATAGCTTTAAAACAGATTAAAGCAGGCAAAAGCCCAGGCCCCAATGGCCTGACGGTTAGCTACTACAAGTCTTTTCCTGACATTCTTATTCCCCAACTTGTCAAAGCTTTTAACAATCTATCCCCACCCTCCACAGCCAACAGAGACCTCCTTGAAGCCCACGTCACACACATCCCTAAACAAGGCAAGGGCCCTACATTAGTGTCCAACTATCGCCCAATTTCGCTTCTCAACGTGGACTTAAAGCTTTACGCCAAAGCTTTGGCAAACCGCATTCTCCCCCTGATACCCAGACTAATCTCACTGGATCAAGTTGGTTTTGTCCCTGGTAGGGAGGCCAGGGACAACACCACTAAAGCCCTGAATATTCACCATCGGCTCAAAAAAAAACGTCCACACAAGGCTTTTTCCTATCCCTAGATGCAGAGAAGGCGTTCGACAGGGTGGCCTGGGATTACATGGAAGTGACACTATGCGTAATGGGTTTCCCACCCCGCCTACTCCAAATGATCCTGGCTCTATATTCTTCCCCTACTGCTAAACTTAGAATCAAAAGCCACCTGCCAAACGCCTTCTCTATCTCCAAAGGTACCCATCAGGGATGCCCTCTATCCCCACTAATGTTCATCCTTACCATGGAACCCATGCTCCGCAAGTTGAGAGACAACCCAGAAGTCAAAGGCATTGATATCAACAAGAAACAATATAAAATAGCTGCATACACGGATGATATCCTACTCTTCCTCACAGACCCCATTAACACTATCCCTAATCTTCTTAAAGATTTCTCACTATTCAAAACCTTATCCAACCTTCAAATTAACTTCACAAAATCAAAAGCACTGAATATCACCCTACCTACTACTCTCGTCTCACAATGTAAGGACAATTTCCCCTTCAGCTGGGAACCTTGTGAAATTATTTACCTCGGTATCAAAATCCCTACCAAACTAAATGATATTTACGCTAGAAACTTTTTACCCGCCCTGCAGATCATCCAGGGAGATCTCTATAAGTGGCACTTAGGCCCTTTTTCATGGCTGGGCAGGACAGCCATATTGAAAATGAATGTCCTCCCTAGACTCCTTTACCTTTTCCAGGCAATCCCCATTAAACTACCCAACTCCTTTTTTATATTGTATAAACAAATGTGCAGGACCTTCATCTGGGCATCCAAGACCCCCAGATTAAGCTGGGACAGGCTAGTACTCCCCAAAATGCTAGGGGGCCTTGGTCTCCCAGATATCCAAAAGTACCACTGCTTGTCATTTAACTAGGATTGTAGATTGGCACGTTCATCATTCCAATAAAGACTGGATCAAACTTGAAGACTCCTTTGCAAAACTACCGCTGTCACATATACCCTGGATTAACCACAAATCCACTCCTAAAGAATACTCAGCACACCCCCTTATTGGAGCCATGTTGACGCACTTCAAATTTGCATGCAAAAACCTAGCCATCACACCCTCCCCAGGGCTTATGACCCCTCTAGACCACAACCCTGACTTCCCCCGGCCTTGAGACCCCCACAATGCGATTATTAGGGCTCAACACTTTTTCCACAATGGCAATCCAATCTCCTTTCTTACCAAGCCCTCTCCTCTAAATTCCCAGAATACAACATCCCCTTTTACAAATATATACAACTCCAGCACTTCTTTGGCAAAGCCAAATCTAATTCACTTTGGCACCGGGACTGCACACCCTTTGAATCACTCTGCAACAGTGGAGAACCCAAACGTCACTTGATATCAACTGTCTACGCGCTCCTATACTCAGCACACAAAGTAAAAGAAGATAAGACTACCAGACAATGGGAATCTGAGCTTTCCATAGATCTGACAGCTGAATGGGAACGCATATTCAGCCATATTCATAAAGGCTCCATTAATGTCTCCACCCAATAAAACCGATACAAAATATTCTCCAGATGGTACAGGACGCCCGATAAGATCCACAAATTCCACCCCACAGTCCCTTTGACTTGCTGGAGATGCAATGTGGCTCTAGGCTCCCTGTTACACAATGGGTGCGAATGCCCTCTTATCCAACCATTCCGGACAGAAATCCACCGCCTATACACCCAGATCACCTCTTATACCCCCGATTTCACTCCCGCACAATACATGCTGCATCATACCTCCTTGCCCCTCTCTACATACCAAAAATCCCTCATTTTACACCTCATCAACGCAGCCAACCTGTGTGTTTCAGTACACTGGAGGAGCATCACACCTCCCATGGTAACAGAATGGCTCCGACGGCTGACATGGAAAAACTCATACATCAAGCGAAAGACAACCCAACAAAATTCAGTGACACTTGGGCATGCTGGACACATTTTAGGGATTCTGCAGCATCTACCAGTCCGTCCAATAGACCACCTTCTCCCTCATAACAGAAAAGAACATTTCTAGACCCCACTTAATATCCAAAACTTTCGCTACCCCCTCTCTCCCACCTTCACGCCCACTCAATTGCTCCACAGGAAGCTAACGTACGCTTTATCCACACCTACCGCTCCCTATACACGCACATCTACCAAAATGTCTAGGTAGGTGCACACTCCCGAAAAGTCACTGGAACCCAACCCCCCCTACCCTTGGAAAACAAACTACCCTACAAGGGCTCACTATTGCACCTTACTATACTGAACCTGTTTAGACCACATACACAACCACACATGGCCCCTACCCATTCACAGTCAGATCCCTTTAGAGGTAAAAGGGCATAGGGCCGGCCTTTGTCGGTATATACCAAACCACCATTTGGATCTCAACCCACCCCAACTCCCCAACATGGAGATGCTTCGACAACTCAAGCTATTGCACATGATAATCAAATTACATTTACATAAGCTTAAAAAGAGGCATCAATATTTAATCTAACTTACAAGTGCAGACACTTTCCATAACGTGAACCCTATTGCTTAGTTTGAGTTATTCATTGTATCTTATTTTGAACATTTATTTGACAGGCTACTCATTGTATTCTCTGTTTGTGATTTTTTGTAAATCTGACAAATCCAATAAAACTTCTTGGAAAAAAAAAAATCAAGCTGTGCTCTGTTAGTTACTGTGTTGAGGAGCTCACTATGTTGAGTGCATAGTGTATAGTCTGTTGACATTGTGTCCCGATGAAACTAGGTTGTTGTGATTTTTCCCCATTCTGTCTCTAAGGGCAGCTGTGAAGTTTTCATCAACATTTCATAATTCATCCTCATAAATCATTGCAACACAGTTTGGGCTTTGGCAATATCTAGTTACATAGGATACATGATTTGGCTGCCAAAAACTATAGATTATATGCAGCATGGTCTTTTACCTCTTTTGGTCTAATGAGAACCACCAAGGCCAAAGATAGCTGACATACTTCAATAGGCGGTGGGTTGTGAGGCATAGTGGGTGCAAAGATGGTGAAAGTCATTGGGCGCCAGACACTTCTTGGATGTAAAAGAGGTTTTATTTCTTTTGACAGTCCTTTTTATGTATTTTGGGGGAAAGAGGGTTGGGGCCAGGATACCCTTAGATAGTTGCAAACTCAATTGGGAGACTCCAAGACTTCAATAGGAGAACAGCCATACAAGGAAAGGCCCCAGCAAGGCGCCACTCCTGCACGTGCAGGATTGCTGTCTCCTATGGTAATAGTCCTTTAACAGTTCCTAACTCAACATATCAGTTCTTTCAGCTCCCCTACAACTGCTCCTTGTAGTTCTTCAATACTGAGCTCCTGGTCCCTCACTAGACCCACTGATTCACTGACTATGAATCCCTTGAGCTCCTCCAAGGTTGGCGGTGGTATCCCCTCAAGTGTCACCCCCGCTTCTCTGCTGGGTATCTAGCTTGGCACGCCAGATACTCCTCAAGCTTCAATGCTGCTAACCAGCTTGGTCCCTGGCTTGACACACAAGGCTGTTCTGCAAGCGTCTCCTCCACTGGGTGGGTCCCTGACTTGATCACCGCCTTAAGTTTCCCGATTCTCCACCGTGCCCTTCGGAGAATATGGTTCTGGTACTTGCTTCAGTTACTCACTGTGGTCCCTGGTAAAGGCGATTGGTCCCTTCGTGGCCACAGCTTCCCTTCTACCTCCAACCACTGACAAGTTCTCCAGCTTAAAGAACCATCACCTCTTGTTGGACTGCCAGCCACAGTCCCAACCCTGCACTGCCCTCTTACTTCTGGATAGGCCCTCACACAGCCTGGCAGCTAGATGCCCCTGGGATAGGCCCAGTCTCCAACCTAGCAGCCCGGGGCAGACGACACACGTCCACCCAGACGGCAGTCCAAGTGGCACAGAACACAGATCACCTGACCTCACCTGAATATATAGGCTCTCCCAGCAGGCCAAGAGATTCAAGAAAACCCCTGCCCATTGGCTGGGACACCCACATACCCATAACTTGACCTTGGGTTGCCCTTCTCATATCTAGTACCACCAAGTGCCCGGCCACCTAGTGGTAGAAGAGAAAAGTACAAGGCCAAACCTAGGGAGAAATCAATGGATCTCTAACATTTTAACTATGGCAACTACCCATGACAAGGAATTTGGTGAGGAGCTCCCTGACTAAACCCCAGGGCGCTACATGTGTATATATATATATATATACATACATACATACATACATACACATATATATATATATATATATATATATATATATATATATATATATATATATATATATATCTCTAAGCACCACAGCAAAATATTAGAGTCCAAAGTAAGGTTTTAATCCAAAACATATATTAAATGGAAAATCTAATATGTTTCAGGGGCCCCCTTTATTAAGGCTTAAGAAGCTATGACATCTACTTCTATGGACTCAGACTATGGTTTATAAATTTGGATATGATATGATGTTAAAATATACTCAGAAATGTTAGCTGAAACAAAATAAAATTAAAAAAAACAATTCATGACTAAAGCATCACTTATTCAAGGTTCTAGAGCCTTCACTTTCATGGATCAACAGAGATGTTGTTTTGTATCTTTTTTTGGACAGATGGGTAGGGTGCAGTAAGATTCTTTTGGGTTTTTGGTACCTGTCTATAGATGTATAATGTTGGTAACATCTTGCAACAATGGGGTTAGAATTGGGCATTCCCAGAAAATCAGTAGCAGAGTGCCTTTTTTGTATGACATCAGCATTTGTATTCATGTGGGGATACATTTTGGGGATCCTAGTCACAACTGTATCCAGAAATGTGTCAAGACCATATGGACATAGAATAGTATTCTGTTTTGTTGCTCATCAGAGAAAGTAAGCTGTCCGATTTTTGTAAGCAAGGAGGATTTTGGTATGGATCTGTTTTCTAAAAGGGACAAATGAGAAGTAGATACAATATTCCTCAAGGCTTAAATGCTGTAGCAAAGCTTAATGTCTAAATGGTCAGCTTTTAGTGCTCACAAGTGAACCCTACTCCTGAAACATCCTGTGAGTGGCTCATTTCTGCATTGATATATACTGTATAAGTATATGTATATATTTACAAGAAAAACAATTTCATGCAAGGTACATCCATAGCACAGCAAAGGATAGCATGCAAAGCACAGCACAATTTGTCTCCTTTCAGATATTTTGTCTCTCAAAAAATTCTGAAGGAGCACACTGAATAAGATGATGAGATCTTCAAAATTAAATTCAGGGATACCCTACTGACTACATCCACTTTTAATAGGGCTGGAGAGGGACAGGGCTAATAGCAGTACGCAAATTGTGCATGTACTTAACAGTGGAATGAGGCTAAAGGGTATTTGGTAAAAAAAACTGAGCCTACTCTGCTCTGGGTCGAGTGTGTAATGCATAGAGTGCAGAGGTCAGTAGAGCTAATGCATACACTATAGGGGTCAGGAACAGAGTGCAGGAGTCAGGAGTGCATAATGCACAGAGTGAACCACCAGACCTTGGCATTGCATCTGCACAATGCCAGAAGCGTCCACAGTTTTTTTACTTCTATATGTCACTTATATAGCAATACAGCAATACAATTGTGGGTATAGGATTGGGTATATGGGATTGTTTTTATTTATTTATTTTTATGGTTGAACTAGATGAACTTGTGTCTTTTTTCAACCTAAATAACCTAACTATCATGTAACAGCAATTGTTATATATGTATATATATATATATATATATAAATATAGAGCCCTAATATTTTTAATTCATTTAGTTAGTTAATTAATTAATTTAAATTAAATGAATTATTTAATTAAAATTTTCTTGTTCCATTAATCAACTTTTTTTTAAATCGATTAATCGACTAATTTCGATTAATTATAACGAACATACAGATCCAACTACTTTTAGCTGATTTAGCACTGCCAAAGTCGGACATAGCGGGGCATGGCTAGGACGTCACACGTCATAAACTCAGCCTCACCGTGCCCATAATCTCAGCCTTACCGTGCCCATAATACTGTCTCACCATGCCCATAATCGCACATACAGATCCAACTACTTTTAGCTGATTTAGCACTGTTGTTATGGCAATGGCCAAAGGCGGACATAGCGGGGCATAGCTAGGTCGTCACATGTCAAACTCAGCCTCGCCCATAATCTCAGCCTTACCGTGCCCATAATCGCAGCCTCACCGTGCCCATAATCGCAGCCTTACCATGCCCATAATGCAGTCTCACCATGCCCATAATCTCAGACTTACAGTGCCCATAATCGCAGCCTCAACGTGCCCATAATGCAGTCTCAATGTGCCCATAATTGCAGCCTCACCGTGCCCATAATCGCAGCCTCGCCGTGCCTATAATTCCAGCCTTAGCATGCCCATAATGCTGTCTCACCGTGCCCATAATGCTGTCTCACCGTGCCCATAATGCTTTCTCACCGTGCCCATAATCGCAGCCTCGCCGTGCCTATAATGGCAGCCTCACCGTGCCCATAATGCAGTCTCACCTTGCCCATAATGCAGTCTCACCGTGCCCATAATCGCAGCCTCACTGTAGTCAGTGCTTGCGCCTGGATTACACAGTCTGCGGGCATCTCCTGCTGTGTGCTGAGTGTGAGAACTTTGGCTGCACTGTGAGAAAAGTCCCATACTCCTCTTAGATCAGCTTGTGTGATAGACAGAACACTGCGTCTATCACACGAGCTGATCTAGGAGTAGGGCGGGACTTTTCTCACAGCACGGCCAAAGTTTTCACACTCGGAGACACACAGCGAGAGATGCCTGCAGGCTGTGTATGACATATAGTGGAGGAGGAGGGAGCAGAGTGGCTCAAAGCGGCCCCAGGGCAGGCAGCCTACCGATTAATTTCTGCAGCCCTAATATATATATATATATATATATATATAAAATATCACAAAAGTAAGTTGCTGTAAATATTTTATTATAAATAAATTATAAATATTATATTATATCTTTTCATGTGACAACACTGAAGAAATGACACTTTGCTACAATGTAAAGTAGTGAATGTACAGCTTGTATAACAGTGTAAATTTGCTGTCCCCTCAAAGCCCTCTGTAGGTTGATAATTTTCATTTCCATCATCCATTTGGCATCCTCTACACATTACCAGTCCATATCAGCATAGATATCCAGCATGATACTTTTCCCCAATTAGATCTGATGTGTTTTCAAAGTGTTCCTTTAATTTTTTTGAGCTGTGTGTGTGTGTGTGTGTGTGTGTGTGTGTGTGTGTGTGTATATATATATACACACACACACAGTATCTCACAAAAGTGAGTACACCCTTCACAGTTTTGTAAATATTATATCTTTTCATGTGACAACACTGAAGAAATGACACTTTCCTACAATGTAAAGTAGTAAGTGTACAGCTTGTATAACAGTGTAAATTTGCTGTCCCCTCAAAATAACCCACGGCCATTAATGTCTAAACTGCTGGCAACAAAAGTGAGTACACTACACACCTAAGTGAAAATGTCCAAATTGGGCCCAAAGTGTCAATATTTTGTGTGGCCACCATTATTTTCCAGCACTGCCTTAACCCTCTTGGGCATAGAGTTCACCAGAGCTTCAGAGGTTGCCACTGGAGTCCTCTTCCACTCCTCCATGACGACATCACAGAGCTGGTGGATGTTAGAGACTCTGTGCTCCTCCACCTTCTGTTTGAGGATGTCCCACAGATGCTCACTAGGGTTTAGCTCTGGAGACATGCTTGGCTAGTCCATCACCTTTACCCTCAGCTTCTTTAGCAAGGCAGTGGTCATCTTGGAGGTGTGTTTGGGGCTGTTATCATGCTCTGCTTCAGTATGTCACAGTACACGTTGGCATTCATGGTTCCCTCAGTGAACTGTAGCTTCCCAGTACCGGCAGCCCTCATGCAGCCCCAGACCATGACACACCCACCACCATGCTTGACTGTAGGCAAGACACACTTGTCTTGGTACTCCTCACCTGGTTGCCGCCACACACGCTTGACACCATCTGAACCAAATAAGTTTATCTTGGTCGCATCAGACCACAGGACATGGTTCCAGTAATCCATGTCCTTAGTCTGCTTTTCTCATCTTTCTCTTCTCTTCGCCATCAAGCCACACCTGTTCTCTGCTTTCCTTATCTCTTTCCCCATCATGCACAGTTCCAGATCTGCTAAAAGAGGGCTATTTCTGTAAGTGAGGATGCAGAGAGAGATTGTCAAGTTCTCACATACCTGACTGATGAGCCCGATAGTGCAGAGGAAGGCCTCCCTTACGTATCTGACTCGCGGCCCCTGGTAGAGCAGACAGGTGGCACAGGAGTGCAGAATGGTATGAGTGCCTGGCAGGATCAACAGCAGATGGGTCAGATGGCCAGCACAGCAGACAGGACCAGCAGGCTGGATGGATCAGCAGACAGGTGAGCAGACTGGATGGATCAGCAGACAGGTGAGCAAACTGGATGGATCAGCAGACAGGTAAGCAGACTGGATGGATAAGCAGACAGGTAAGCAGACTGGATGGATCAGCAGGCAGGTGAGCAGACTGGATGGATCAGCAGGCAGGTGAGCAGACTGGATGGATCAGCAGGCAGGTGAGCAGACTGGATGGATCAGCAGACAGGTGAGCAGACTGGATGGATCAGCAGACAGGTAAGCAGACTGGGGCTGAAGCTGGATGGCTGCAGTGGGTAAGTATAGCAGACTGGAGGAGAGTCTTGGAACATCAGGCAGGCCGGGTCGATAATCAGGCTGGCAACAAAGGTACAAGAGGAGCAGGCAGAAGGAATCGTCAAACAAGCCAAGGGTCAGGTGCAGGCGGATAACAGGAACAGTCTCAAAACAAGCCGGGTCAAACAGGAGCAGATATCAGATCTTCAGGAAACACATACACAGAGCTGCAGATCAAACAGCAAGGACACAGAGCTGCTGAGGTGTTTAAATAAGGCAGCCTGTTGCCAATCACTGAAATCAGCCTGGACTAAGTTAACCCTTGGGTGGCAGATCCATGACAGAGATTCTAATGTCAAAGAGGCACTGCTGATGGCAAAGGGTGACTCCTGATGTAAAGGAGGATTCTAATGTGAAAGGAGGACTCCTGTTGTAAGTGGAGATTCCAGATGTAAAGGGGGACTCCTGATGTAAAGGTGGCCTTTGATGTAGGGGGTCTCCTGATTTATATGGCCATTGCTGATGTGAAGGGGAACTGTAATGTAAAGGTGGACTCTGATGTTAAAGGAGGACTCCTGATTGTTTGGCATCTTTGTCCAGGGCGCTGGTTGACCTTTGTCCCAACCCTCGTCTGAGCAATGGCTGTGCGGGGGCTCCCTGCAGGATCAGAGCGCTCCCCTGTGGGACTCCACTCCTCACATCCCCTTGCTGGGACTGCGCTGTATCCCCAGCCAAGCCCAGACTGGCCTTATTATGTTTGTCTGCAGTGCAGCCCTAGCAGCAGCAGCGAGAGCAGGAGGGGAGAGAGCTGTGATGTGCAGCATGACATAGGGAACCAGGGTGTTTGCGGCAGGCTTACTGCCGCACATGGGGGCAGCTAGTGGCGCCAGAGAATGGGACACCAGACACTGAATGTTCCCCCTGACCGTGGCTAGAAATCTCTACACTGGACAGGCAGGGGCCCTCCCCACAGGCGCACACAGCATAGGAGGAGAGCGGGAGGGAGAGGGGATTAAACAAGGACACATTGAGGACACATCAGGAGACAACATACACCATCTATTGCTGGTAGAGGAGGCGCTGAGATCCACACATCCTGCCTAGGAAGGCTGATCCCACACTATACATCCATATCACCTCCATATACTGGAGTGCAATACAGCTGTTGACCCCCCCACTATATGATCATTAACCCATTACAGATTACTTGCTGGATCGCATCAGAGGGGGTTCACTAGTGCTCATCCCTCCTTTTCCAACCCTCCTCTGCACCCAAGGAAGTCAAAATCCCACACAAAAGGAGATTTAACACAATAAGGAAAACGGAAGGGGGAAGAGTTTTTTTCTTTTTGCCGTCTTTTTGCCGGAGTGATTTGGCTACAGGGATCAGCTGAAGGACCTTGTACGGACCAAGGAAGTCAGATCACAGCAGAAAAAAAAGAGGAATTTGGAGATTAGGAGGAGGTTGAGAGCAAAAGGTACTTTTTGAGTTAAGAATACAACATACATACTTATAATATAATATACTTAATAGAAATTTAATAGAAATTTTTTTATTTTAAACCAGAGTTTAGTGTCACTTTTAGGCTACCAATGCTTACCTCAGTTTTTGAAAGTACTGGCTGCCTGGCTGACTGTATTGTTTAGTGTTTTGTGTCATTGAACTGGGCCAGCTTCTGGCTTTCCTGATTTGCATTCATGTTTCATGTCAGTGACACAGAAATTATTGAAGCAGTTGGGGCAGCAAATAAAACTGACAATTAGAACTCACAGAAGGATATCAGCACCGGTAGCCCTCATATTTTATTTCATAACAAGTAAGCTATGTAATGATGCTGTTCTTTGACAAAAAGTGACTCTCTTGATATAACTACCTATTTTTGCAGAGAATATTTAGGCTATTCTGTAGTGGATTTTGCATACAACAGTCCAGGACTGTTTTGTAATTGCTGCTTAATCTGTCATACATACTTGCCTCTCATGGGACCAGGAGGGATTTTTTTCCCCCACTGGAGCAAATTGGATCACGCTTTATTGGAGTTTTTCTTGCCTTCCTCTGGGATCAACTGTGAATATAGGATTATGTACAGTATATGGAGGTTTTGATTTGTGTGTTTTTGTATTTTCATTTCTGTGGGTTGAGATAGATGTACTTCTGTCTTTTTTTCAATCAGATTAACTACTGTATGTAACATACTCCAGAATCAGTATTATATTGTTTACTCAAAGCTAGTTCTACTGTACCTACTTCAGATATGCTGTATAGTTCCATAGTTTCATAGTAGGTAAGGTAGAATAAATACAAAATATCCCATCCAGTTCAACCTGTTTAGGTGCACATGTGTCAGTGTCTATAATGATTTCCCATATACCTGTATGTTGTGTTCTTTAAGATGCACATCCAAGAGTCTTTAAAAATATCAATACACTCCATAGCCACTGCCAATTGTGGGAGAGAGTTCCACATTCTTATTTCTCTGAGGGTGAAAGACCCCCTGCCCAGTATAAGGTTAAACCGCTTCTCCTCCAATCTCATTGTGTGGCCCGTGTCCTCTTACACTCCTTGAGGCTGAATAGTTTTTTTCCTATGCTGGGATCGTCATTGAGGTATTTGTAATTCGCTATAATATCTGGTCTCAAGGGTCGATATCTGCTCTCAAGCGTCAGTGTCTCCTCTCAAGCATCGTAGTATCAGTAGTATGTATAGTTACTGTAGTGAACACATGTAAGAAAACCATCTACTGCATAGATACTTTGTTCTGTATTCTTCCCATATTCCTGAAATAATTTTACCACAGGTAATCACTGTCTCTGCAAACATTAATAGCTGCGTCTGTCTACAGCCTGTCATTGTACTGTATGGGCTCTGTGGCTGCAGATATCCCACACAACTGTCAATCCTAGTCAGAGGAATCAGTAGATTGCCGCTGGGATTGGCAGCATGGCTAAGCACCAATGCAAATACAGCCTAACACTGCATTTGTTCCCCATTACCAGGTGCGGCAAAGCTGTATTAATGAATAACTTGAGTAATGCCAGCCGTATATGGATGTAATGATATGGTCACCTTTTTAAAACTTTTTTTGAATAAAGTATTATATTTTTCCTAAACCAATTGCACTAAATAGTTTGAACTATGAACTATGTTCATTATGAGCAAAAAGAGGAAATTTAGTCTTGGAAAAACCATTAGAATTAGACCGAATTTATGTTCTTTGATGTGTCAGACAATCATTTCCATTTAAAAATCATTTGAAATTACTGAATATATGATTAATCACTTATCATGATGTTTAGGGCCAACGTAATGCTGGTCGTACATGGCCCGATAACAACATTTGTATATGACTGATTGAACTGGCATTATTTAAAGGGTTGTATACCCTAATTATTCATATTTACCTACAGGTAAGCCTATAATAAGGCTTACCAGTAGGTAAAATGAATATCTCCTAAACCTGTAGGAGATATTCATTTTGCATGCAGCCGCTGACGTCAGCGGTGCATGTGCTGTAAATGCCCGGGTGAAGGTTGGGCAGGTGCTGCCGGACCTTGCGGGTAAGAAAACTCCTACGCGCATGCGCGAGAGTCATTATCGCGGCTCCAGCCACTCACAGCGACGGAGTCACGAACCCGGAAGACACGCCGTGGACAAAATGTCAGCTCCCTCGGCGTGAACCAGGATTAGATGCTGACGCCCCATTCTAAGGTAAGTATTTCATAATGAGCTAGTATACTAGTTCATTATGCCTTTGCCTTACAGGTTTTTTTTTTTTCCTGCGGGTATACAATGTTTTTTGCATTCATTTTTTTTTCTTCAATTCTTTCTAAAATAAAAAAAAAAATAGTCAAATATCAAATAATGCACGCAACTATTTAGAATTTCCAGTCAGCAGGTTGAGCTCTTGGTTCCTAGTTACATGTTTACAAGGTTAACTCTAAATGGTATGCTGAAAAAAGCCTGTTTTTTGTAGCCCAATAGAGGACACTCAGATTACACACACAGCTGGATGAATCAGAGGAATGGCTTATATACCTGTTATACCCTCCTCTTCTTTCAATAACAGAGAGATTAGTCAGGAAAGTTACCGTTGCACTCGTACCGTTGCTGCGGCAAGGTCATCCAGTGCCCAGGGCAAAGGTGCCAAACTGTCATTGTTTTTCAAGACGATAAAATATTAAAAACTTTTTAAGATACAGTAGGTTTAATAAAGACAAAATCAGAACTCACTCCCACATTTTCACAGTTGTTATTATATAAACCAAAATGCTTTAAAATGATAATTCGGCAGTTGGTACAATTAATTTAAAAGTGTCTGGGCCCATTCACACTAAAGCAATTGTAGTGCATTAGCGTATGGGTATATTTACATACAGTGGGTATAGAAAAGCATTACCCCCCTTTACGATAATCACATTTTGTTGCTTTGCAGCCTAAGGCAGATACAGTTTTTGATTTATCCAGTTGCATCGGATAAAGCCCAGACTTAAATCCCATTAAAAATCAGTGAAATTACTTGAAGACTGCAGTCCAAAAACAGTCACCATCAAATGTAACTGAAGTTAAGCAGTTCTGCAAAGAAGAGTGGGCAAATATAGCAAAGTCTAGATGTGCTACGTTAGTAGAGACATATCCCAACAGACTAAAGGCTGTAATTAAAGCAAAATATGCTTCAGCAAAATACTGACACAACTGGGTGATCCTTTTTCCAACTCAGTGATTCTGTTTTTTTTCTGACATGTTGGTGTTATATCTTTCACTTGGATGTTATAAGTTGCATTGAGTAAATACAGCTAGACAAAAACAAAAACTGTGTCTGTCCTAGTTTCAAAGCAAAACAATGTGGTTGTGTGTGTGGGGGGAGAAGGGTGATTCTTTTCTTTACCCACTTTACATTGCATTAAGGCAGCCATAATTATAAAGGAGCTGCTAGTGCACAATGAACACAAAAAGTGCATGACCCTTTTTACAAAAACAAAACTGGTAAGTGTGCTGTGGTGTGCTATGTATTGCACTCTACTGTACAGTGCATTGTGTTGCCTTTCACAATGAATATGAAGCAAGTGCACTGGCAAGTTTTTGGCATATAAGCATGAAACCCTCGCCCACCATAGCCGGTCCTAGTGTTTCTGCTCCTCGGGCCATGCCCCCTGACATATTTTGCCCCACCCACCAGGGCTTAATCATAGGGGTAGGGAGTAAGAGCAGAATTCATACATCATCATGGGCATGGCCCAAAGAATGGCCTTGACTGAAGCTTTCACATAAATACATCTACACTAGGATTGGCTATGGTGAGCGGCGGTTTCATGCTTATGTTCATTGCTCACTGGATGAGTTTTTCTTACACTGGCATCCCTACTATCCTTAATGCCAACGGAGCCTAACATCTCAGCCTGGAACCTCACCAAGCACTAATGGCCTTACAGCAAGCTTTTTGTCAACGCACATTGCACAATACCCAAGTGTGAATTGGTTCAGCCCCACAAGTAAAACCTGTCCACATTCAATCCATGCCTTAGGGCTCATTCACACCAGCCCCACTATAATTTTTTCAATATACATTTCATTGTTTATTCTTAATGACAATTACAGAAATCAGCACAATGATTAGTGCAATAAGTCAGCTATAAATGTATTAAAATATCTTTTAGGCTCCATTCACATTTGCAAATGGGACCATTAAAGATTACATATGGGAGACTAGGGGGTTTCCTGGTAATAGAGTAATAGCCCTATTCACAAGTGTGAATGAGGTCCATGTGATGCTTTAACAGCAGTGTTGACATACCAATCAAGGACAGACAAAGCAGTGGAAACCAAACAGCTGAAAATTGCTGTGTGTCTGTACAGGGGATGGCATTTTCAAGTTCTACAGGATGCACAGGTGGCAGGTACAGCCAGCCAGCCACAGAAGTGGATGGTTGTATGTGCTTGTATTTGTCTTGTGCATTGGTGCTTACACACACATGTGCATATGGCATATTTTTCTGAACTCTAAACGTCCGCATTCAGGTAACATGTCATATGCGTATGAGCAGGTAAACACAGATGCAAAAGAGTATCAGCGTTTACACAAGAACAAGCACGTACCGCCATGCACTTCTATGGCTGACTGTAATCTAGGGCTCTGGGGGCAAGGGACAACACTGGAGTTTTACACTAGAGCTCCCTTGGGTTCATATGCATGTCTAAAACCTTGAAACAATTAAATATTTTATAAATATACCATTAAATTGCCCCTCCCCCTTAAAACATGCTGCAGGAAATGAGTGCATTGTATTTGGATTAGAGCCTGAGAATGCCTGCCAGAACCTTGGGGGGAGACGAGAACTGCATTGGATCTTTCCCTCTCATGCAGACACTTACCTGGACACAAGGCATGACTGGCTCATGAATCACAGCTCACAACTAGGGCTACTTTTTATTACCTTAGCCCAAAAACCTGGAAATGAGAAAAACGTGAGCAGCCATACACAGAGCTCATCGAGTCAGCTGTCAGAGCTTGGCACAGGCCTGGCAGCTGCCCCTCCTGCCCCCACCTCTTGTCCCAGCCCCGGTTTTTCTTTGGAGGAGAACACACAATCCCCTAAAAAAAAAAAAAAAAACTATTGTGTGTATCTAGGATAATGCAGGTAAAATACAGGTTTTATATAAATAGTAATAAAAAAAAAAAAAAAATGATAGCACAATTTAAAAAAACGTGAACATACAATAACTACAACAAAAATATTTTACTTTAAATATCTTTTAAGACAATCAGGCCATGTAGAGGTGCCTGATTACTGAAAGTAGTCATTGCACCAAAAGATTTTTTAATGTAGAGAAAAGGGAGCAATCATTCATTGACAAAATGATAGAAAATATGCCATAGTTTGTAGATGCTATAACTTTTGCGCAAACCAATCACTATACGCTTATTGGAATTTTTTTTACCAAAAATATATAACAGAATACATCAAATTTTTCAGTCGTTATTTGTTTATAGCGCAAAAAATAAAAAGGCAGAGGTGATCAAATACCACCAAAAGAAAGCTCTATTTGTGGGAAAAAAAGGACATATGTTTTATTTGGGTACAGTATCGCATGACCGCGCAATTGTCAGTGAAAATAATGCAGTGCCATAAAAAACATGTTATACTTACCTGCTCTGTGCAGTGGTTTTGCACAGAGCAGTCCTGATCCTCCTCTTCTCGGGTCCCCCGCCAGTGCTCCTGGCCCCTCCCTCTTGCTGACTGCCCCCATAGCAAGCAGCTTGCTATGGGGTCACCCAAGCAGGCTTGCTCCCGAGTGTCCATTCAGACCCAGACCAGAGCTCAGCCCCACCCCTGTTCACCCTGGAGAGCCAAGACTCTCATGCACATCGCTTGATCGAGATGGGGCTTAAGCAAGTATTAGGGGGGCTGCTGCACACAGAAGGTTTTTTACTTTCATGTATAGAATGCATCCAGGTAAAAAACCTTGAACCTTTAAAACCTTGGAAACCCGTGCTGAGAGAAATTGATAACTTTACATTGCTAACACCATCTTCTCAAAATCCTAGTTATCTGACTGCCATTATTATCGAGCTGGTCGCCCAGAGTTAATGTTCACCAAGGTATTATTTCTTGCCATCATTAAGTCAACTAATTTAATTTGCAAGCCCTTAAATATTGTGTCCAGATCTGCTATTCGAATGGATTCCCAAATGTATTAAACAGGTTTCATTACAATATTACACTCTCCATTAAAAAATCGAACAAACATTCTAGAAAATAACAGATTTTTTAATCTACTGGTGTATGGGCAGCTGTATTGAAGTGACCTGGATTAAAAGGGCAACCAAGCAGCTAGCTTTTTAGGGACAGAAGTCAGCGATGGCAGTTTACCAATTTCTCTCAGCACAGGCATTCTAGAAACAAACTTTTTAAAAAACATTACTAAAGCACAAAGATCGAAATATTCAGAGTATAAGCCAATCTAAATTGAAAGACTCAAAAGAAACCATTGGCATTTTATTTATATAAAGGTAGTGGCGCTTAGTGCTCATGCAAATAGGGTGAACCATATAATGAATACACCGTAATTATACAAAATTATGAATACCCAACAGCAATCATAAAATAAAGTTCAATAGCATAATATGCAAACATAAAGTCCATATCTGGTAGATCCCAACACCAAAAACAAATTGCTTCTATATGTAGATAGCTTCTAGTTCTTTCACCACAAGTGCTCAATGAAAAGGTGGCAACTCACCAGAGGTGTTTGACCCCTTTTTACAGGATGGTCCAAAAACGCATTTGGAAAACCAGATTGGTTCCACTGCTGATACCGCTCCACTCCAATGTTCCCTCAGGATCGTCATTTCCGGGGTCCTGTGAGATACCCTATTGGATTTACCATCTAGAGCGAGGCTTACATCACATGTTAGAGTCGGAGTATACACCTAGTTTCGGGATACAGTCACTTCTACATATTAGTGCATTACATACCTTACTGCTTTTATATCATTCAATAAACGTACTACACTATGATTATTTATAAATAGTGTAGCGCTGCTATCTCTCATGAAAAAAATCTAATAAATATATATAAAAATGTATAAAAATTGATATCAACACAGTGCAAAAAGTTTAAACAAAAATAAAGTTCATATATGTGAAAAAATGCTAAACTGCTTCTGTGATTTCTTGTTTGTTGTAAACTCTCGTAAATAAATCATCTACCGTTGTGCTCTTGCCGTTCTCTGTAGACAATGCTAAATTGTGCACACCATCACCGGCCGTTATACCTGCTCACCTCAACAATGAGCCAGAAAGACTCAGAAAGAATTATCTTTACTCCTCCGACCTGTTACTCAGTAACATCTCTCAAATAGGCGGCCTCCCATGTGAGATGTATGCCTCATGTATGCCTGTATGCCTGTATATCAAGAATAATGTACAAGTGAATGTGAGAGATGACATCACTAAGGGAGCTAGGGAGGAAGTGGAATCCTTATGGGTAGATCTCCAAAGGGATGAAGCTAAGGAGAAAATAATACTGGGAGTATGCTATAGGCCCTCTAACCTGAGGGAGGAGGGGGAGGCGGACCTCCTATTACAATCTGGATTGGCAGCAAGGATGGGTAGTGTTATCATAATGGGGGATTTTAATTATCCAGACATAGACTGGGCGGAGGGAACCATGCATTCGTCTAAGGCTCGCCAGGTCCTAAATGTCTTGCAAGACAATTCCATGGGTCAGAGGGTAGACGTACCATAAATAAAGCGTTACTAGATCTACTGGTTACCAACAATACAGACCTGATCATGGATGTGGAAATACGGGGCAATTTAGGAAACAGCGATCACAAGTCAATTGGCTTCAGTATAAATTTGGAGAAAAAGTGAAGAACCCAAAGGCTCTGGGTCGGACTTTACAGGCAAGATGATAATAATAAAATTTATACTTTATTAACAATGAATCATATCAGACAAGTCAAGTAGAAAAAAAGTTTAAAAACCTATAGTGAACACATAATGGTTGACAATGTATGGTGTAAACAGAAAGTTGACACCAAATGGACGGCAGTGAGCCCCTGTGCATCAACACATTTCGCTGTTCACTGATAACACCTCATACAATTCACTGTGGGGTAAGCCGTAGGGACCCAATCGATGGAGAAAGAGGAGAAGAAGGGAAAGGTAAAAATAAAAAAGGTTGACCTCTTCCCCGGGGGGTATAATGTACCAGTTGCTATCTATGCTTGTCTAGGTATACCTGTGGTCTTTGGGCAGCTATACGTATTGTGGATGGATGTATGAGAGGCTTATAAATCCAGTCTTAAAGAGACATTGGTTTGTCCATGTGGATGTATTTTCAAGTCCCTAATATTGAGGGCTGAATCTTGGTGGAAAGGTTTTATTTTACCTTTCCCTTCTTCTCCTCTTTCTCCATTGATTTGGGTCCCTACGGCTTACCCGCCGGTGAATTGTATGAGGTGTTATCTATATTCATATTCCCATGCCATCAGCCCAATGCATGGTTTCTGGCACTGATAGAATCTGCCTCCCTATTTACATAGTGATTCTCTGTTGATCATTTGTAAGACCTCCACGTTTCTTAACCTGACAAGATAGTGAGACCTGTTCCTTTCAACTACCCCTAAGTGTGTCCTGAAGAAGCAAAACAGTGAAACACGTTGACACACAGGGGCTCACTGCCGTTCATTTGGTGTCAACTTTCTGTTTACACCATACATTGTCAACGATGATTGTGTTCACTATATGTTTTTTAACTTTTTTTCTACTTGAATTGTTTGATATGATTCATTGTTAATAAAGTATAAATTGTATTATTATACTCTCGTCCGTTTTGCCTGTAAAGTCCGACCCAGAGCCTTTGGGTTCTTCATTTAAGTCTATACGGATGTGGCCTTAGGAGTGTTATTCCAATTTTTGGCTTCAGTATAAATCACACGAATAGGCAACATAAGGGAGATACAAAGAGACTGAATTTCAAAAGAGCCAACTTCCCTAAACTATGAACTTTGCTAGAAGATATAAATTGGGATAAAATCTAAGGAACAAAGAACACAGAGGAGAGATGTGTTTGCTTTAAGAGCATATTATATAAGGGCATTAGCCAGTGCATCCCATTGGGTAATATATTTAAAAGAACGAACAAAAGTCCTGGATGGCTTAACACCAATGTAAAAATGCAAATAAAAGCAAAAGAGAAGGCCTTCAAAAAATACAAGGTATAGAGGGATCATCATCAGCATTCAAACTTTATAAAAAATGCAACAAGAAATGTAAGGGTGCAACTAGGACGGCGGAGATAGAACATGAAAGACACATAGCAGAGGACAGCAAACAAAAATCCCCAAAAATTCTTTAAGTATGAAAACAGTAAAAAAGGGAGGACAGACCATTGGTTACAGAATGAGGAAGGACATGAGGAAGGACATCTGGTTACAAAGGATGGGGAGGGAATCGGGGGGGCTTCAGTAACCAAAACTGCAGTGTTTATCCTCGTGACACATCACAGGAAGCACCCTCATGGCTAACAGAGAACAGAATTAGAAATGGACTTGGGAAACTTAACATTAATAAATCACCAGGACCAGATGGCTTGCACCCGAAGGTGCTTAAGGAATTCAGTCAAGTAATAGCCAGTCCATTGTTCTTAATTTTTACTGACAGTCTACTGAATGGAATGGTACCAGCAGATTGGAGAAAAGCCAATGTAGCACCAAAATTTAAAAAGGGCCTAAAATACATCCCTGGGAATTACAGACCAGTTATCCTAACATCGATAGTATGCAAGCTCTTGGAGGGGATGATAAGGGACTATATACAAGATTTTAGTAATGAAAACGGTATCATTAGCAGTAATCAGCATGGATTCATGAAGAATCATTCTTGCCAAACCAATCTATTAACCATCTATGAGGAGGTGAGTTGCCATCTAGATAAAGGAAGGCCTGTAGATGTGGTGTATCTGGATTTTGCAAAAGCATTTGACACAGTTCCCCATAAACTTTTACTGTACAAAATAAAGTCCATTGGCATGGACCATAGGGTGAGTACATGGATTAAAAACTGGCTACAAGGGCAAGTTTAAAGGGTGGTGATAAATGGGGAATACTCTGAATGGTCAGGGATGGGTAGTGGGATCCCACAGGGTTCTGTGCTGGGACCAAACCTATTTAATTTGTTCATAAACGACCTGGAGGATGGGGTAAACATTTCAATCTCTGTATTTGCGGGCGATACTAAGCTAAGCAGGGCAATAACTTCTCTGCATGATGTGAAAACCTTGCAAGAAGATGTGAACAAATTAATCGGGTGGGCAACTACATGGCAAATGAGGTTTAATGTAGAAAAATGTAAAATAATGCATTTGGGTGGCAAAAATATGAATGCAATCTATACACTAGTTGGACAACCTCTGGGGGAATCTAGGATAGAAAAGGACCTCTGGGTCCTAGTGGATGACAGGCTCAGCAATGGCATGCAATGCCAAGCTGCTGCTAACAAAGCAAACAGGATATTGGCATGCATTAAAAAAGAGATTAACTCCAAGGATAAAGCGATAATTCTACCACTCTACAAGACTCTGGTCTGGCCGCACCTGAAGTATGCTGTCCAGTTCTGGGCACCAGTCCACAGGAAGGATGTGCTGGAAATGGAGCAAGTACAAAGAAGGGCAACAAAGCTAATAAAGGGTCTGGAAGACATTAGTTATGAAGAAAGGTTGTGAGCACTGAACTTATTCTCTCTGGAGAAGAGACGCTTGAGAGGGAATATGATTTCAATTTACAAATACCATACTGGTGACCCCACAATGGGGATAAAACTTTTTTGCGGAAGAGAGTTTAACAAGACACGTGGCCACTCATTTAAATTAGAAGAAAAGAGGTTTAACCTTAAACTAGATAGAGGGTTCTTTAGTGTAAGCGCAGCAAGGATGTGGAATTCCCTTCCATAGGCAGTAGTTTCAAAAAAATATTAGATAAACCCCCTGAACGACCACAAAATACAGGGATATACAATGTAATACTGACATATAATCACACACATAGGTTGGACTTGATGGACTTGTGTCTTTTTTCAACCTCACCTACTATGTAACTATGGAAGATGTTTCCTCTCAAGATATGGTTCCAAATCATGCAAATATAAATAAAGGACTACAATATGAGACTTTTCATATGTCTCCTGTGGAGACATTTTTACATCCTAGTTCTATCCTGAGGGAACATTGAAGTGGAGTGGTGTCAACAGTGGAACCAATCTGGTTTTCCAAATGCGTTTTTTGACCATCCTGTAAAAAGGGGTCAAACACCTCTGGTGAGTTGCCACCTTTATATTGAGCACCTGTGGTGAAAGAACTAGAAGATATCTACATATAGAAGCAATTCGTTTGGTGTTGGGATCTACCGCATATGGACTTTATGTTTGTATTATGCTATTGAACTTTATTTTATGATTGCTGTTATGCATTCATAATTTTGGATAATTACGGTGTATTCATTATATGGTTCACACTATTTGCATGAGCATTAAGCGCCACTACCTTTACATTTTTCACTACTAATATTAGGTAATACTTTCACTCTTAAAGGGGCAGCTACTATATTGCTCAATATATCACATAGGGCGCCAATCTTTGGTTTTTGATACTCATTTTACTTATATAGTTCAAATCAATTTTTCAGGAGAGTAATATGGAAACAAGAAAGTTAGACACGGGTAAACAATTTTTTGTTCAACTGTTTTTAAACGCAAATGTGGCAAAACAAAAATGTTCAAGGTCCTCCAAATGAGCAGTTATAAACTTAACATTAGTTGAATATTAAATGGCATAGAATAATAAATATTGCTTTATATATTGTTATTTCTGTAGGCACTTTTTAGTTTAAATAAATCTCTGTTTTAAAACTATAAAGATGGTGCTGACATTGTCTAAAAGCAATAAAAGTTTTTGCACATAAATAAATGCGTGGGGGTCTGTTTTTTCTTTCCTTTTAGGTTGTGATCTTATCTCTATGAAGCAGAAATACTGCATGCAGATAGGATTTAAAGCAATCATATTTTAAATGGCATTCCAGCCAAAAGTGGTGAAAGGTTAGCACCTCTGTAAAGTTTTTATTTTGTCTGTTCCTTCTTTTCTCCTGTTCCAATAATGCAACAGGAAGTGAGGGCAAACCTCCCCCATCATGAAGGGAAATCCTAACTTTGATAGTTTTCACTAGAACAGGTGTCCCTATTGGGAAAATGTACCTGTTCCAGTGACAACAGTAACTTTTTTTTTTATTTCTTTGCCTTTTCTGCTTTGTCCTCATTATAAAAGATTGCAAATTGAAACTTAGATCTTTCAACCTTTTTGGTAGTATTTATTTATAAATTAGATAGCCATTAGTCTTCCAGACATTCCAACTGGAGGGAGGCAAAGTAAATTTCTGAGCCACACTGTCAGTGTCAAAGTTCTCCTATGAACTTCAGTGGGTTTGGCACTGGCAGTATAAAAGCCTTCTTAATCGTATAGTACAGGACAACTTATTCATATGCCATGGGTTATAGGCTTGTACCTTCAGGTGATTGGCCACTGGCAAGCTTTTGAGGACATGCTCCCATCTGGGGCACCTCCCCTATAACCCTACCCCACTTCGTGAGTCCTCATTTTTTTTCTAATGTCTGTAGGTGATAGGCCTCTTCTCTTTCCAGTAGAAACCAGCTTCACTAGTTTAATATTGGCTGCAATGGAACCAAGTGGAGTATGCACACCATGATGGGCAAGATAGGGTCACCCTGTATCCGTTACTGTGTACAACAGGGTTATCTTTAGAATGTATTTACTTCACAGCGTAAACTTTTTGCTAAAATTCAACCACTCACACTGGTTACACACTTTAACACCACTTCCACCTAGAACACTTTTAAAGTACTCAGGCACTTCTTTACATCACAAGGATTTGTTGCAGGACAGTCTATATCTGGGTTTTCGCATACTCCTCCTGAACACGCATATCCTATCTCCTGCACTCCACTACATGGGTACCCCACATGGGAACACCCTCACTTGTAGCGATGGCCGAGACCAGGCAAAAGGGAGTTAATTCTAAACAACAGGTGAACATTAGCTCTGCTGATGGTTTGCAAAACATCCACACTCAGAGTGACGACGTGTCACTTGGATTGGGGCAGGAACCATTCTGAACACCGGTCTCTGCATCCGATTCTAACTATTTCATGCATGCAACAAGCAACCCTACGTGACAAAAGCAACATTTTCTGCAGCCATGTCAGAATTCCTCAGACAAGTTATGGCCTTTTTTCAGTCATCTTTGTCCAGGGCTCAAACTTCCCAGCACTTCTGATGTGCGAGTCTTATAGGACACTGGGTCAGAGGAGGAATAAGAGGATGTGAAGGAAGTGATGGAGAAAGCTGAAGAAGATTTCTCTAATCCACATTGTCACTATATTGCAGAAGAAGCTTCACAAAACATGCTTGTCAATGTTGAAAAGCTCATTGCCTCTGTCCACAGAAGCCTTGGTATTGTGCAGGTTTATGACTCTCCTCCATCTCGCCACACCCCCTTGAGCAGAAAAAGTCCTATAAAAATTTCCAAAGCATATCCTGTTCACGAAAACATAGAAACTGCAGTCTATTAAAATTTCATTAAGAATTTTTAACTCCTCAAATTTTTTTTGCTGAACACTGGATGACCAGGTGTTACATCACACCACTGGTTACACACTTTAACGCGACTTCCACCTAGAGCACTATCTAGTGGAAAAAAAATTAGCAAAAATATGGTCTATTTCTGTGGTCAACCCTCTCTGTCCCAAACAAACTGCTTACTGTACCCTATTGAAGATGTTCCTTCTTTTAAAGTCTATTTTTCCAAACTTTTGCATATCTTACGTAAGTAGAAGACTGTAGGTATTATACATACCGATTACCGACTGAACTAGATATTTGTCTTCCTTATTAAATAGGATCCCTTTATCATTCGCCTGCTTCACCAAGCTAATAGTTTGGGAGGGAAACATGGAATCCCTATGGGTATATTTTCCTTTAATTAATAATAATGAATATGGTATTGAGTTTTCAAAAACTGTCAATGTGAAAACTATCAATTTTCTAGATTTGAATATATTTGTGGATGAGGTGAATGTGTATGTCAAGTGTCATAGCCTTCTTAAACACTTTTGGAATGCCTACAATAGGGACCCAGCCAAACTGAAGTATTGTGTAATCGATACAGTGTCTGAACACTGGAGAGGATCTAATAAAACCAGAGAAATTTCCGGAAATGAAACATACTGGATTTATTATTTAATATGGAATTAGCTCTAATCTGTTTCAAAGTGGATTATTAGTTAAATTTGTGGAGTATATATAGGGTTTTATACAGAGAGAATTTTGCAAGTATTTATTTTTTTTATTTATTCATTTGCTATGTATCACACATTTAGAGATAATGCATAATTCGTTCCAGAAACATGCTTGTAATCCAAAGCACTTGTATATCAAAGCGAATTTCCACATAAGAAATAATGGAAACTCAAATGATTCGTTCAACAACCATTTATTCAGAAGTCCTTCAGTTTATAGTCCATATAAAAAGATTATAGAAATGTGTTATGTAACCATAAAATGTCCATGCATAAATGGAAGGCTCCACAAGGGAATAAGAAGCAAAATCCAGCAGGAGCTATAGTTTTTGAAAGAGAAGAGAGGCGCCTTTAAGTGTAGCAATATGTTGCTAAATGTTGTATCTTCATTAAATGTGACCCTATTGCTTCACTTAGAGGCGCCTCTCTTCTCTTTTATACTCAGTTGTGACATGACGGTACTTGTATATCAAGACATCGCTTGTATATCAAGTCAAAGTTTATTAAAAAATGTTGCTTGTCTTTCAAAACGCACTTAAACCAAGTTACTCTCAAACCAAGGTTTTACTGTAATACATAAGGGCTGCAGTTTAATTCTTGACCACAAGATGGGGCTTAAATAGATCAGTCTCATGAAGTAGAGGAAGGCCAGTAGTAGAAATGGCACTGTTAAAGTGGAACTAAAGTCTCCATACTTACCCTTCCAACAGTCCTACATTGGTGCCGGCATGTTCTTCTGAGTGCTATTCTGTGCCTATTCTGTGCCTCTTCATTGGCCAGTGGGGGATGATGTCACTCCTGCACATGCACAGAAGGCTATCATCCTAGCACTTGGAGACAGGCCCAGCACTGTAAGCTGAGCTGTGCATGCACATCTTGTGAGAGATGTTCCCACAAAAAAAAACTGAAAACTGATTGGATGCAGTCACTTTTTGTTCATGATTTTCCACCCAGTCCCTTTGATTTTAAAGCTGGCTTTATTTAATATGCTCTTAAAACAAACCCAACTCTCCTTCGTGTTCTTTGTTTTTAAGATGTCCTTCCTCATTCTTTATGGGGCCAATATGGTCTGTCCTCCCTTTTTTACTGTTTACATACTTAAAGAATTTCTTGGGATTTTTTTTGCTCTCCTCCACTATGTGTCTTTCATGTTCTATCTTAGCCAACCTTATTGCACCCTTACATTTCTTGTTGCATTCTTTATAAATTCTGAATGCTGATGATGATCCCTCAACCTTGTATTTTTTGAAGGCCTTTTCCTTTGCTTTTGTATGCATTTTTACATTGGAATTAAGCCATCCAGGACTTTTGATCGTTCTTTTAAATGTATTACCCAATGGGATGCATTGGCTAATGCCCTTATTTAATATGCTCTCTTTCGTGTTCTTTGCTCCTAAGATTTTATCCCAATTTATGCCTTCTAGCAAGGCTCGTAGTTTAGGGAAGTTGGCTCTTTTGAAATTCAGTTTCTTTGTATTCCCCTAATGTTTCCTATTTGTGTGATTTATACTGAAGCCAATTGACCTGTGATCACTGTTCCCTAAATTGCCCCGTATTTTCAGATCCGTGATCAGGTCTGTATTGTTGGTAATCAGTAGATCCAGTAACGCCTTATTTCTAGTTGGTGCGTCTACCATCTGACCCATAAAATTGTCCTGCAAGACATTAAAGAACTGGCGAGCCTTAGATGAATGCGCAGTTCCCTCCGCCCAGTCTATGTCTGGATAGTTAAAATCCCTCATTATGATAACACTTCCCATCCTTGCTGCTAATCCAAATTGTGATAGGAGATCTGTCTCCCCTTCCTCCCTCCGGTTAGGGGGCCTATAGCATAGTCCCAGTGTTATTTTCCCCTTAGCTTCATCCCTTTGGAGCTCCACCCATAAGGATTCCACCTTCTCCCTAGCTCCCTTAGTGATGTCATCTCTCACATTCACTTGAACACTATTCTTGATATATAGGCATACCCCTCCCCCTTTTTTACTCTCTCTATCCTTGCGATAAAGGGTATACCCTTGAATGTTTGCCAGCCAATCATGAGAGATGTTGAACCAGGTCTCTGAAATTCCCACAAAATCCAAATCCTCCTCGTACAACAGTATCTCTAGATCACCCATCTTGTCCGCCAGGCTCCTGGCATTGGTGAACATGCCACGTAGTTTAGACCGGTCGCATATTATCCTCTTATTGGGTGTTCCGAGATTGCAACTAGGACTTGCTACTATACTTACCTTGGGTTTTTGTGCTTTGGTCAATCTACCACTAATGCCCCCAATACTACCGTCTGGAATATGTTCCGCGCTGGCTATCTCTACCCCATCGCCTAGTTTAAAAACCCCTCTAACTTTTTGGCCATCTTCATTTCCAGGTGATCTGCACCCTCCTCATTTGGGTGCAGTCCTCCCTTCTATAGTACCGGTTATCGACTGAGAAGTCGGCCCAGTCCTCCAAGAACCCAAACACCTCCTTACTACACCAGCTCTTCAGCCACTTGTTTACTTCCCTAATCTCCCTCTGTCTTTCTGGTGTGGCTCTATGTACCGGTAGTATTCCTGAGAATACTACTTTGGAGGTCCTTTCCTCAATTTAGCTCCTAAGTCCCTAAAATCATTCTTTAGGACACTCAATCTGCCTCTGACTTTGTCATTGGTGCCAACGTGTCTTCCCCAGCCCCTCCCAGTAATCTGTCCACCACATCCATGATGTTCTGAACCCAAGCGCCTGGTAGACAACATAATGTTTCGCGCTTCAGGTCTTTGTTACAGATTGGCCTCTCTGTCCTTCTAAGAATTGAGTCCCCTACCACCACAATCTGTCTTTAGTTTCCCTTTGCTCCCCCCCACTCTCACTGGAGGAGTTCTTCCCCCGGCAGCTAGGAGAGTCCCTCAGCTTCAGCAGTGCTGGTCCTTGACTGGTTTCACCAATGTCACTCAATAGAGCGTACTTATTGGGATGCTCCAGCCCTGGATCGGCCTCCCTGGCACTTCCCCCTCTACCGTTCCTGACTGTCACCCATCTACTCTTTGCTACTGCCTGCACCTCTTTGTCTCCACCCGCCTCTGTGCTGGCCCCAGCCGGAACCTGCCATGTACGTTCCTGGCTCTCCTTTAGTAAGGAGGGACTTCTCAGTGCTGACAGTTGCTTCCCCAGATTCAGAACCTGGGCTTCCAGGGAAACAATGCGCTTACATTTTGCACAGCAGTATTCACCCTCGTTCAGATGATCAAGGAACGAATACATGCCGCAAGATGCACAATGAGTCACCTCTCCACACCCGCCGGGCATCGTACCTATTAAATTTAATGAGGATTGAGCATTATACCCTGTCCAATTTACCTAACTAGCTTCCTGACACTAATACTCAACAAGACAATACTAGGTACTCAACGAGATAATACACAGGTACTCAACAAGACAATACACAGGTACTCGCAGACCACACGCAGACCTACGTGCACTCGCAGAACTATGTGCACTCGCAGACCACTTGCAGACCTACGTGCACTCACAGACCTACGTGCACTCGCAGAACTACATGCACTCGCAGACCTACGTGCACTCACAGACCACTCACAGACCTACCTGCACTCACAATACACAGTACACAATACACAAGTACTAATTATCCACACACACTACTCAGACAAAACTCAGGTACTCACACTACACAGGTACTATGACCCCTGTTATAACCTCCTGTTTTTGACTCACCACTTAGACTAGTTCCACTTGGACAGAGATTAAACAAATCTCCCTCCATAAGTTTTACATGTATATCTGCTGTCTTCAGCTTTCTACAATCTTTAGAATGTTCACATAGTGTTACAAATCTTTCTTCCTGTTTCAGCAGTGGGTGTGGAGTCTGAGCTTACACTGTGTGAGAGCTGATTGGAGGAAAGGCACACACCCCCACTCTACATAGGCAGAGGAACGAAGAAACTTACAGAGCTGTACTGTAAATAGACCAGCTCTCTGCTTATCTCTCGCTAAGCTTCCTCCCCGACACAAATTTTCAGCTGCTTTTATCTCATCTGTTGGAGAACTTGTCAGAAGTTATCATGCTGATAACAGAGGAACGGAGCAGCAGAAAGACACATGACTTAGAGCTTTGGAGAGAGATAAGTAAACATTACAGATATACAGTGTCTCACAAGAGTACGTACACCCCTCATATTTTTGTAAATATTTTATTATATATTTTCATGTGACAACACTGAAGAAATTACACTTTGCTAAAATGTAAAGTAGTGAGTAACAGGACAGGTTCCACTCAGAACAGTCCTCGCCATGGTTTACAAAAGAAGTTGAGTGCATGTCTTTGTCTTTGGAAAATAGACGTATGAGTGCTGCCAGCATTGCTGCAGAGGTTGAAGGGGTGGGGGTCAGCCTGCCAATGCTCAGACCATACACCGCACACTGCATCAAATTGGTCTACATGGCTGTCGTTCCAGAAGGAAGCCTCTTCTAAAGATTATGCACAGGAAAGCCCGCAAACAGTTTGCTGAAGACAAGCAGACTGAGGACATGGATTACTGGAACCATGTCCTGTGGTCTGATGAGACCAAGATAAACTTATTTGTTTCAGATGGTGTCAAACATGTGTGGTGGAAACCAGGTGAGGAGTACAAAGACAAGTGTGTCTTGCCTACAGTCTAGCATGGTGGTGGGAGTTTCATGGTCTGGGGCTGCATGAGTGCTGCTGGCACTGGGGAGCTAGAGTTAATTGAGGGAACCATGAATGCCAACATATACTGTGACATGGAAGCTCTGGTGCATGAGGAGGGCTATGATGTAATCGGTATTGCTGAAACTTGGTTTCGATCCTCACATGACTGGGCTTATTAATATTCCTGGATATGCACTCTTTCGGAGAGACAGGGTAAAAAGGAAAGGTGGTGGTGTCTGTCTCTATGTGAGAAGCAAGTATGAAAGAGGACCTGGTTGATGGAGAGTGTGATGAGTCTCAAGCATTATGGATGGAACTGCATATAGATGGGCATAGTTCAAAGTTAATCATTGGAGTTTTTACAGACCACCCAATGTTAACGAGGAGGTGGAGACTCAGCTCCTTGCACAGATGGAAAGGGCTGCAAGGGCTGGGACAGTGATAATAATGAGGGATTTTACCTACCCAGAAATTGGCTGGAGTAATGGCACTGCTGGGACAGTTAAAGGGCAAAACATTTTTTTATACCTATTACAGAACAATTTTATGGTCCAGTTTATTGAGGCCCCAACTAGGAATGAAGCTCTGTTGGACCTGGTAATCTCAAACCATGCAGAGCTTATTACTAATGTCCAGATAAAGGAACACCTGGGTAGCAGTGATCATAACATGATTTCATTTGATGTTAGCTGTAAACAAGAAATACATACGGGAAAGATAAAAACACTTAACTTCAAGAGAGCAAATTTTCCAAGGATGAGGGCTGCTCTCCAGGATTTAGACTGGGAGGGAATATTTGCATTGATAAACACAGAACAGAAATGGGAATTCTCCAAAAAGACTGTTTGGGACCTCACTGCAAAGTATATTCCCATGGGCAATAAGTTTATAAGGCTAAAAACAAAACCTGTGTGGCTCACGGCCAAAGTTAAAGAAGCTATAAACAATAAGAAAAGAGCTTTTAAAAAATATAAAAATGAAGGAACACTAGTGTTGTTTAAATGTTACAAAGAATTTAACAGAATATGTAAAAAGGAAATCAAGTATGCGAAAATTCAAAACAAACGACAGATTGCAAAAGATAGTAGGACAAACCCCAAAAAATTCTTCAAATATATTAATAGTAAAAAGGCCAGGTCTGAGCATGTAGGCCCTTTACAAAATAATCTAGAGTGGGTGACTGGGGACAAAGAGAAGGCAAATTTATTAAATACTTTCTTCAGCTCTGTGTATACAAAGGAGCATGGTGGAGCTCATGTCCATGATGGGGGTGGTAGTGACACAGCCCCGCATGATCCACAATGGCTCAAAAGTGATATGGTCCTCAAAGTTGAACTGGATGGACTTGTGTCTTTTCTCAACCTAACTATGTAACATACTGAAGCAGAGCATGATCCCTTCCCTTCGGAGACTGGGCCGCAGGGCAGTATTCCAACATGATAATGATGCTAAACACACCTCCAGACGACCACTGCCTTGCTAAAGAAGCTAAGGGTAAAGGTGATGGACTGGCCAAGCATGTCTCCAGAACTAAACCCTATTGAGCATCTGTGGGGCATCCTCAAACGGAAGGTGGAGGAGCGCAAGATCTCTAACATCCACCAGCTCTGTGATGTCATCATGGAGGAGAGGAAGAGGACTTCAGTGGAAACTTGTGAAGCTCTGGTGAACTCCGTGCCCAAGAGGATTAAGGCAGTTCTGGAAAATAATTGTGGCCAAACAAAATATTGACACTTTGGGCCCAATTTGGACATTTTCACTTAGGGGTGTACTCACTTTTGTTGCCAGCGGTTAAAACATTAATGGCTGTGTGTTGAGTTATTTTGAGGGGATAGCAAATTGACACTGTTATACAAGCTGTACACTCACCACTTTACATTGCAGCAAAGTGTCATTTCTTCAGTGTTGTCACATGAAAAGATATAATAAAATATTTAGAAAAATGTGAGGAGTGTACTCACTTTTGTGAGATACTGTATCCGTCTAGGTCAGATTTCATGAATGGGGTTTACAACCACTTTAAGTGCAGTGCAAGACAGCCAGGAGCACCCTAACACCTCTAACTCTGGGCCTACAGCAGCCAGGTGCCTTGTCTTCAACATTACTTTTGGAACTTTTATCCCCTGTTACAGCTGCACCTATTCTCTCACTGGTGTGCAGCACAGTTCAGTTTGGATTATAGCAGCCAGAGAATTTAGCAGTTCCATAACCGCTTGTTTGGAGTTTTGTCATTCCTTCAGTTCTGGGCATCCCATGTACCCCAAACGTCATCCAAGTTCTACGTTCCCAAAACACTAAAAGCCAAAACCCCTAGACTGTTTCTTGAGCCTCCAGAGTTTGGAAAATTCCTTATGCCTGGCTGTGGGTGCTGTGAGGGGGAAATAGACCCCAAATACAGCGGCTCTTTCCGGGGTAGAGCTACACCTGGCAATACCTTCAGCCAGTGTTCTCCATAGTAGTTTCTAGATCACTAGGTTTAGTGTTTATTAATTCATTGCCCTGCTTCCTTTCCTGACAAAGAACACTGTCTGCCCCTTCATCCCACAAACATAAAATCAACAGACACTGCATCATCTGGACTCTATGCTTTTAAGAGAGAGACCACCAACAATCCCAGAATCAATCTTGAATCAAAAGTGACACGCTTTGATCCTCTGAAGTTGTTCCAGGATAGATTATGCACAAAGGAATGTGCACAGCTTAAACACAAAGAAAGAAAAAACAAAGGTAAGCTCGCAATCTAACATAGATACATAGACACTTTAAAAGAATTAAGAAAATCAATTAAGAAAATCAAATCCAAAATGATTCCACTCACATGCTGTTATCACAAGGAACATAGCCTGACAGTCATTGGGAAACAGTCCCTCACACCAATGCTGGTGGTGCAAGTAAGCCAGAAACTCCAAGATGAAATTACACTTATATGTCCAGAAAGGCTGGGTAAAGCAAGACAATCCCTTCACACTCTCTGGATTGTGCTATAAGCTTGTATCATACACGCCGGAGGCGTAACTAGAACCTCCAGGGTCCCAGTGCAAGAACCCATGAAGGGCCCCCCTGATCCTGACCTACAACAGGGATCTTTCATATGTTCTGTAGCAGACCCCCTTCCTGCATAGTTGCCAAACTTTCCAAAAAAATTTCAGGGAAACTCTTTTTTCTATGTGTTCAGCCAGCCATTGTAGGTGGAGAACGTATTGTAATTAGGGGTGGGGCATTTAAAATGGGCAATGGTCAGTGGCAGCCATTCATGCAGGGTGCAGGGGTGCCGCCACCCTAATCCATGCTCCTGGCCCTTAATCTACATGTAGGGCGACGGACGCATGGATTCCAATGTTTTTATTTATTTATTTATTTCGAAGCACATGATTAGAGCCTGAGGCTCTAATTGGCTTCAAAAAGGGTAAGCTTGGAGCACTGCGCCCACAGCCCACCCAGTTGTGTGACATTAGCGAATTAATATTCGCTAATGTCTTCATGTTTCTCTTCCCGGCCAATCAGGAAGATTGAGCACTAGCTGCCACTGGCAACGGTTCTATAAGAACCATCTAATGCCATACCACTTTGCACATCTCTACACCCTCCACCTCCCAGCATCCTCCGTAACCCCCCCCACAACACCTCTGCACCTCCTAGAATCCTCTTTATCCCCCAGTATGCCGCTGTGTTCGGCCACATGTCCATTTACACCCGCCGCTCCATAGAGAGCTATGGATGGACCGATTAGACCGATTAGTTCTACCTTAAAAACAGACAGGCAGACCCGATCAGTCCGCCAGTGTGAAAGGGGCCTAACCCATGTTTGTTCTGTAACCCATGTTTGTCCCCCCCCCAGAACACCTCTGCACCTCCCAGAATGCTCTTTATCCCCCAGTATGCCTTCATATGCCAGCAAGCCTTTGTAACCCCCCCCTACACACACACACCTATGCAACTCACACCTTAACACCCCCCCAGCACATCTATGTACTCTGCTGCACATCTCTTCACCCCCCACATCTCCATAGCCCTCCCCCTCCGCACACACCTCTGCACCTCCCAGCAACCTCTGTATCTCTCCAGCACACCATTGTACACCTAAGCAAGTGAACTTGACACCCCACACACCCCTAAGGCCCCTTTCACATGGAGCAGACCCATCAGTGGGATCCGCTTGCTCAGCGGGGGATCTGTCCGCTGATCCCCGCTGAGCAAACGGATGACAGGTCTATGTCCACTCCGCTGATGCAGAGCAGACACATCCCGCTGTGTTCGGACACATGTCCATTTACACCCGCCTCTCCATAGAGAGCTATGGATGGACCGATTAGCTCCACCTTAAAAACAGACAGGCAGACCCGATCAGTCCGCCAGTGTGAAAGGGGCCTAACCCATGTTTGTTCTGTACCCACTTGATGTGCACCTCCAACCCCCAGCACATCTCTGTAACCCTCCCCCCCCACACACACACATTTTCCAAACACACATCACATGTGCAGTGTCACTCCATGGCCACTCACCTGCACATTGATCAGCGGCTCTGTGGTGCCTACAGCATCTCCCCCTGCACCTTAGTTCACATCAGCTACAGTTAACTATTCAGTGGAGGGGGGCTGAGGGGGACAATTGGCACCTCTATGGTGCCCACGGGATGTCCCTCTGGCTGACCCAGGCAGGCACCAGATTCAGTACAAAAAGAGTCACTTTGCTTGTACACTGAAGCCCATACTTGCCCAGGTCAGAGACCCCTCCCTTCTCAACTGTATAGACTCGGGAAGTGAACTGCTAGCCAAGGGGACATCCCGCGGGCACCACAGAGCTGCCCCCCTCCACTGCATAGTGAAGGGCAGGTCAGGACTCACAAAGACCCCCCCCCCCTTCGCTGCTCTACCTATTACTGTTCCCCTGATTGAGCTCCCCACTGTGCCAATGTACAGTTTGGAGCTCTGCTGGTCTCAGTCCTGTTTTCCCACAGGCACAGTGGGAGCTTGTTTTACAGCCTGTCTCAACCAAGGTGCCGCGTCACCCCAGTTAAGAAAGGCTTTATTAGAGTGCACCCCAGTTAAGAAAGGCTTTATTAGAGGACAGTGCAAACACTGCTTCAATGACATTTGTTTGAGAGATGTTCCAACAAGAAAACTGATGTTGTTTACTCCTGAAAACCAATAGATGTGTTTAAGTAACAATTTCTGGCTGTTTTTGACAGGTGTGAAAAAATGTGTAAATCAAGAATGTTATCAAAAATAGAAGTGTTAAAATAAACTATTATCAATTAACAAAATGGAAATTAAATGACCGGAAGATAAATCCAAATCAAATCAGTATTTGGTATGACCACCCTTCAAAACAGCATGAATTCTTCTAGGTGCACTTGCACACAGTTTTTGAAGGAACTTGGGAGGTAGGTTGTCCCAAACATCTTGAGGAAATAACCACAGATCTTCTGTGGATGTAGCCTGCCTCAAATCCTTCTGTCTTTTCATGTAATCCCAGACAGACTCAATGATGTTGAGATCAGGGCTCTGTGGGATCAACCATCACTTATTGTGGGACTCCTTGTTCTTCTTTACACTGAAGATAGGTGTTAATGTCATTGGCTGTATGTTTGGGGTCGTTGTCCTTCTGCAAAATACATTTGGGGCCAATCACATGCCTCCCTGATGGCATGGCATGATGGATAAGTATCTGCCTGTATTTCTCAGCATTGAGGACATCATTGAACCTGAGCAAATCTCCAACTCTAATTGCAAAAATGCAGCCCCAAACTTGCAAGCAACCTCCACCATGATTCACTGTTGCCTGCAGACACTCATTATTGTATCATTCTTCAGCCCTTCTGCGAACAAAGTGCTTCCCACTACAGTCAAATATTTCAAATTTTGACTCATCAGTCCAGAGTACCTGCTACCATTTTTCTGCACCCCAGTCCCTGTTTTCGTGCATAAATGAGTCGCTTAGCCTTGGTTCCACAACTGAGGTATGGCTTTTTGACAGTAATTCTTCCATTAAGACCACTTCTGGCCAAACCTCCTAAAAGTAGATGGGTGTAGCTGGGTCCCACTAGTTTCTGCCAGAGCAGCGCTGATGGCAGTGCTCAACGTTTTCCGATGTCAAAGAGAAGTAAGCATGATATGGCTTTCATCTGTTGCATTAAGTATCTATGGCCAACCACAGCATCTACGGTCCTCAATGTAGCCCTGTTTCATTGTCCTTCTTCAAAAGAGCTTGAACAGCACAACTTAAAACCCCAGTCTGCTTTGAAATCTTTGCCTGGGGAGAGACCTTGCTGATGCAGTATACTGTAAATGCCTTGTGTCTTGTTGCTGTGCTCAGTTCTCTATGGTGTATAACCTGTGGCATGAAACGGTCTTGCACCCTTTAGTAACAGAGTTTGGCTGTTCCTGTTTGTCTGTTTGGCTGTTTTATTTCCAATGGTTTTTAATATGTATTTGAAAGAAAATACAAAGGTTTCAAACATTATTACATGGGACAATATTGAGCATTTGCTGCATACAAAAAAAGAGTAAGAACACAGAAGAATTAAGTAATTGTAGCATTCCCATGGTGCAACATTGGGGGCATGGTTTCAAGACATTCAGGACTTTCAAATATAAGCAAAGTCCTATACCACACCAACGTCAATGTTACAAATGTAGAGAGGACATCTGTATGGTACAACAGTATCACTAAAATGATCCCTCCTGCGCATTGGGTGAGTGGTAGGTTAAAGGTAGAACACACTTTGGCTATGGGCGAGCTGATAAAGGTAGCTAAGAGGGTAAAAGAAAACTCTTGAGGCTCCAGAGAGGTATTTAATCTAAGGGTCCCAGATTTTGTCAAAAAAGCAAGTTTATCATGCAGAATGGCCAAAAGGTGTTCATTAACCATGATCCACAATACAATGTAAATTCCCCTAATGAAGGAAGGCCAGGATCCAAATGGATATGAGGCTATTCCTCCACCGGGAAAGGGACTCTAAATGTGCCAAACAAGCGAGAAACCAAATAATATATACAAAAAACCCTCACGTCATAAAAACATCTGTTTTATTGTATCTTGTTAAAATATGCCATCTAGTTTAAAATCAACAGTATGAAACAATCAGACAAATGTACATAGGTATAGCAAGCGTGTGACAACTGACGCGTTTTGCTACGTATGCTTCTTCAGGGTACACGCTCCAAAGATGGCAGCTACAAAAGTAATAAGAAAAAAATCTTAACAAAATTAAAAAAAAACACACAAAATAAATACTGAAACAAATATAAAGAACCATAACACATATGTGTGGTCCCAGGGGGGACCTTAGAAAAAAAAGGGGGGGAGAGAGAGAGAAAGAAGAGGAGGATGGGAGAGGGAGAAGGGGGGGAGGAGGGGTTGGGGTACAGGAAGAAGGAGGGGGGGACAAAGGGAAAAAGAAAAACAGAAAACAAGGGCAGGGAAAGTATTCATGGGGGGACATCAAATAAATAAGGGGCCAACAAACATACCCCAGGGAGTATTGCAAAAGAAGCATAACTCACACTTACCCAAGTGAAGTGTCTTAACCTCCCTGGCGGTTTTCCCGAGTGTGGCTCGGGGTTAAATTTCAGCACCATGCAGGATCCTGGTACGGTATACTTACCTTGTCCCCAGGATCCTGCGATGTCCCCCCGCTGTGTCTGCAGGCTCTGTCCTCCGCCCGAAGCCTCTCTGTGCCGGGCTCCATTCCCTGCGAGCGTCGCAACGCACGGGGGCGGAGCCCGGCGGCAAATTAAAAAAATGTGAAGTCATAACACATACAGTACACTGTAATCTTACAGATTACATTACTGTATGAAATTATTTCACATCCCTTTTGTCCCCAGTGCTTTGTCCAATGCCCTGCATGCAGTTTTATATTACATACTCTTCTTCTGCCTGGAAACTTGAGATTGTCCATAGCAACCAAAAAGTGTCCCTTTACGTCAAAAGCTAGAAAACAGCGATAGTAAATTAGAACACTTGCAGAATTGAGTGATAGTGAATCGTGGGGAAATTAATTGTATTATTATTATTATTATATTATTATTTTTTATAATTATTTATAGTTATTTATTATATTATAATTTCTGATTTTGTGTTTCAAATTTCATCATACCCGGGATATCTATTAGACTCTTGGTGGACAGATTGTGTTATTACTAAGAATTACAGGCCTACAATATAAAATGCCAAATTTCTATGCAAATAATTGTACCGCTTTGAGACGCAAAAATCTGACATAATCATACCGCCAGGGAGGCTACACAATTAAAAAGACAAAATCCTATGCATAACCCTCCATCCCAGGGTAGGAACCTGTAAATTTGCCCAGAAGCCCCACACTCATGGGCCAAGAAGGTAGGATTACATATCCAAAAAATAGACACTAAACTTCCAAAAAAAAAATGTTTTTAAAATATAATAAACAAATGCCACCTCCACAGTGGCAATACTAGAAATAATTAAAAAAAAACTCATAAGAAACTCAAAACTGCAAAGGTATTTGTATATTTACACACCTCACACACTTTATATCCAGGATGACACTGTTCCAAAAGATGGATAGTTAACCGCTTGCTGACCGGCGCACACAGATGAGGAATGGCACAGGCAGGCAAATGGGCGTACAGGTATGTCCCTTTAAATTTGCCACCTTTTGGGCGCATGTGCCCGCCGCACGCCGCGGGAGCGTGCCCGCAGGTCCCGGGAACTCAATGTTCTCTGGCGGCCCGCGATTGTGACGTGGAGAGGTGGAATGTTAAGAGAGGCCTATGTAAACAAGGCATTTCCCCGTTCTGCCTTGTGTTATGACAGAGATCTACTGCTCCCTGTCATCGGGAGCAGTGATCGCTGTCATGTCCTAGGTAGCCCCTCCCCCCCACAGTTAGAATCACTCCCTAGGACACACTTAATAACCCCTTCATCGCCCCCTAGTGGTTAACCCCTTCCCTGCCAGTGTACAGTAATCAGTGCATTTTTATAGCACTGATCGCTGTTTAAATGACAATGGTCCCAAAATAGTGTCAAAAGTGTCTGATGTGTTCGCCATAATGTCGCAGTTACGATAAAAATCGCAGATTGCCACCATTACTAATAAAAAAAATGAATACTAAAAATGTCATAAAACTGTCCCCTATTTTGTAGACGCGATAACTTGTGCAAACCAATCAATATACACTTATTGCGATTTTTAACAAAAATATGTAGAAGAATACATATCGGCCTAAACTGGAGAAAAAGATTGTTTTTTTTATATATTTTTGGGGGATATTTATTATAGCAAAAAGTAAAAAATATTGCTTTTTTTTCAAAATTGTCGCACTTTTTTGTTTATAGCGCAAAAAATAAAAACCACAGAGGTGATCAAATACCACCAAAAGGAAGCTCTATTTGTGGGGAAAAAAGGACGTTAATTTTGTCTGGGTACAACATCGCAAGACCGCGCAATTGTCAGTTAAAGTAACGCCGTGCCAAATCGCAAAAAGTGCTCTCGTCAGGAAGGGGGTAAAATCTTCCGGGGCTGAAGTGGTTAAAAAGACTCCTGAAAGGAAAAGGCAGGGATGGACATCCAAGACAAATGTGTCGCTGAACCCACTATACTATATGAGAGAGATAGAGAGCATTACCAACAATCACCAGTCCAAAAAGGAAGTTAGCTTTCCACATACCTTCATTTCAAACGTCTGCCATAGACTGTGTTTGCCTCATACACTGCGAAAGGTAAGCATCCATCCTGCTATATAAATAACCCCATCAATTAGGCTAAACACCTGAGGCCCCTTAGTCCCCCAGACCCAGCTGGATAAGGCTCCACCTGGAAAAACATGGACGCCAACAGCGGGACGCCCTGCATATCCGGCAGCATGAAACACCATTATCCCAGATCAAGAAAACATCACTTTATGTGATTACCCGGAAGTAGATCACCGGCACCATTTTGGAACACCCATGAGCTAGAAGACTGACGGATGCCATCTTGGAACACCTATTTTCTGTATGAAAACAGGAAGTCATTGTGGGCGCCACGATGGAACACCACAACCATGAAAAGCCATATTGGTGCACTCTGTGCACATAGAAATAATAAAACATGTACGTGTAACAAGTATCCTCAAAAGACATAAATCAGCAAGCACATTATTGACTAGAGAGAGGTAATCACAGCAAAAGACGACGGATGTTAAACTAATGACGTAAATTAATCAGTGGCTATAAAGCCCTGCCAATATTGCAGAATACTTAATGCCGGTTATCACAGGAAATGCATACAATATTCAAATATTAGATTATTAGTGCCTAAAAAGCAGGTATAAATATCTCCCTGCCCAAATTCTTTTTTTTTTAAGTGGAAAAGGGGGAGGGGAAAGAAGGAAAAAAGGAGGTCCACCATAGCTTTAGAATTACATTATATGATAAATACAAGCCTTATGTCCCAGATATCTATATTTTACCTAAACAGATGATCTGAATAATCAGATCCCTAAAAGATGAGGGCTGTAGAATTTGAGTGCAATAGTATAGAGGTTGTAAAAAGGGGGCATACTGTAGCTAAATTTTTCATTAAGGCCAGGTTGTTTACAAGTTTTGAGAGTATAAATCCATCTACACTCTTTCTGTAAGATGAAATTATCGAAATTGCCCCCTCGTGGGTGAGGGTGAATTCTCTCCAAGGCCTCAAAATCATGTTCCATGGCAAATTGTCTTGCCACTGGACTTAACAGGTCTCCTCCTTCGATATCATTTACATGATCTCCCAGAATCTCCTTTTCGTTTTTCCCACATAAAAAGCATTAGAAGGGCATCTTAACAGATAAACAATTCCTATTGTCTGGCACAAAATAAAATGCCTACATTTCCATTGTTTGCCATTGAGTAAAGTGTTTTCTGAACATTTTTCTACAAACACACAGTAATTGCAATTTCCACAGCAGAAAGGATTCCATATCAATGGAAGCTAAAATGGTATTTTCAGTTACATGTACCCTGTCAAGCAAAGTGAGGACATGCATAGTGTCCTTTAAATATGAGGGTAGGGCCTCCAAATGCGGTCTCAACCATTCATCCACTAGGGAGCTGGCTTTCTCAGTAAGGCAGTTGTTTCCCCGAAGCAATAGGTTTGCCGGGAGGATCCTGTATACACTTGTGTACTTTTGGTAGTGAGTAAAAAGTGGGTGTCATAGGATTCTCTACTTTCAAAAAATCAACTAAATCCTTCAAAATACTGCCATCCCGAAATGCAACATCAACTAATTCACAAAACTCCTGTGTCTCCCTAGAATATGACAATCCACTTTTCTGTACCATGTTTTATTCTTTAGGATTCGATCACACATTTTTACATTCTGTACAGTATCTCACAAAAGTGAGTACACCTCTCACATTTTTGTAAATATTTTATTACATCTTTTCATGTGACAACACTGAAGAAATGACACTTTGCTACAATGGAAAGTAGTGAGTGTACAGCTTGTATAACAGTGTAAATTTGGTGTCCCATCAAAAAAACTCAACACACAGCCACTAATGTTAAACCGCTGGCAACAAAAGTGAGTACACCCCTAAGTGAAAATGTCCAAATTGGGCCCAATTAGCCACTTTCCCTCCCCGGTGTCATGTGACTCGTTAGTGTTACTTAGGTGTGAATGGGGGGCAGGTGTGTTAAATTTGGTGTTATTGCTCTCACTCTCCCATTCTGGTCACTGGTAGTTCAACATGGCACCTCATGGCAAAGAACTCTCTGAGGATCTGAAAAAAAGAATAGTTGCTCTACATAAAGATGGCCTAGGCGTCATATCCAGAGGTTGTCTTTGGGAAATAGATGTATGAGTGCTGCCAGCATTGCTGCAGAGGTTGAAGGGGTGGGGGGGTCAGCCTGTCAGTGCTCGGACCATACACCGCACACTGCATCAAATTGGTCTGCATGGCTGTTGTCCCAGAAGGAAGCCTCTTCTAAAGATGATGCACAAGAAAGCCCGCAAGCAGAAGACAAGCAGACTAAGGACATGGATTACTGGAACCATGTCCTGTGGTCTGATGAGACTAAGATAAACTTATTTGGTTCAGATGGTGTCAAGCGTGTGTGGCGCCAACCAGGTGAGGAGCACAAAGACAACTGTATCTTGCCTACAGTCAAGCATGGTGGTGGGAGCGTTATGGTCTGGGGCTACATGAGTGCTGCCAGAACTAGGGAGCTACAGTTCATTGATGGGAACCATGAACATGTACTGTGACATACTAAAGCAGAGCATGATCCCCTCCCTTCGGAGACTGTGCCACAGGGCAGTATTCCAATATGATAACAACCCCAAACACACCACCAAGACGACCACAAATAACTCAGCACACAGCCATTAATGTCTAAACCGCTGGCAATAAAAGTGAGTACACCCCTAAGTGAAAATTTCCAAATTGGGCCCAATTAGCCATTTTCCCACCCCGGTGTCATGTGACTTGTTAGTGTTACAAGGTCTCAGGTGTGAATGGGAAGCAGGTGTGTTAAATTTGGTGTTATCGCTCCTACTCTCTCATACTGGTCACTGGAAGTTCAACATGGCACCTCATGGCAAAGAACTCTCTGAGGATCTGAAAAAAAGAGTTGTTACTCTACATAAAGATGGCCTAGGCTATAAGAAGATTGCCAAGACACTGAAACTGAGCTGCAGCACGGTGGCCAAGATCATACAGTGGTTTAACAGGACATATTCCACTCAGAACAGGCCTCGTCATGGTCGACCAATGCAGTTGAGTGCGCTTGCTCAGCGTCATATCCAGAGGTTGTCTTTGGGAAATAGACATATGAGTACTGCCAGCATTACTGCAGAGATTTAAAGGGGGGGGTCAGCCTGTCAGTGCTCAGACCATACGCTGCACACTGCATCAAATTGGTCTGCATGGCTGTCGTCCCAGAAGGAAGCCTCTTCTAAAGATGATGCACAAGAAAGCCCACAGACAGTTTTCTGAAGACAAGCAGATGAAGGACATGGATTACTGGAACCATGTCCTCTGGTCTGATGAGATCAAGATAAACTTACTTGGTTCAGATGGTGTCAAGTGTGTGTGACGGCAAGCATGTGAGGAGTACAAAGACAAGTGTGTCTTGCCTACAGTCAAGCATGGTGGTGGAGTGTCATGGTCTGGGGCTGCATGAGTGCTGCCAGCACTGGGGAGCTACAGTTCATTGAGGGAACCTGATCTCCTCCCTTCAGATACTGGGCCGCAGAGCAGTATTCCAACATCATTAATGACCCCAAACACACCTCCAAGACGACCACTGCCTTGCTAAAGAAGCTGAGGGTAAAGGTGATGGACTGGCCCAGCATGTCTCCATACCTAAACCCTAATGAGCATCTGTGGGGCATCCTCAAACAAAAGGTGGAGGAGCGCAAGGTCTCTAATATCAACCAGCTCTGTGATGTTGTCATAGAGCAGTGGAAGAGGACTCCAGTGGCAACCTTTGAAGCTCTGGTGAACTCCATGCCCAAGAGGGTTAAGGCAGTGCTGGAAAATAATGGTGGCCACAAAATATTGACACTTTTGGACCAATTTGGACATTTTCACTTAGGGGTGTACTCACTTTTGTTGCCAGCAGTTTAGACATTAATGGCTGTGTGTTGAGTTATTTTGAGGGGCCAGCAAATGTACATTGTTATACAAGCTCATTACGTTACATTGTAGCAAAGTGTCATGTCTTCAGTGTTGTCACATAAAAAGATATAATAAAATATTTAGAAAAATGTGAGCGGTGTACTCACTTTTGTGAGATACTGTACATAAGTACTACTGAATAATACAATTATGCCTCCCTTATCCGAAGGTTTCAGTATTAACTCTTTATTGTTCTGCAGATCATGGAGGGCCTCATCAAGATTAGGGAAAAGATTGCCATGGAATTTCCCAAGAGGTAGCGCTTCAATGTCTTGCGTTACCATTTTCATAAAAAGATACATTTTGGTATTATTCTGACTTGGGAACTTTTTAGATTTTTTTCCTAAATTTCCAGTCAGCTGAGTATATTGTTTGGTGTGGGTTATCTGGCACCCTAATTACCCTAATTGATGAGGATTATTATATAGCAGGATGGATGCTTATCTTTCCCAGTGTATGAGGCAAGTGAAATTATGTGGAAAGCTAACTCCTTTTTGGACTGGTGATTGTTGGTAATGCTCTCTATGTCTCTCATTGATATGGGTGTCTTATTGTCTTCCTATAGTATAGTGGGTTCAGCCACACATTTGTCTTGGATGTCCATCCCTGCCTTTTCCTCTCAGGAGTCTTTTTAACTATCCATCTTTTGGAACGGTGTCATCCTGGATAAAAAGTGTTTGAAGTGTGTAAATATACGGGGAGCAATTGTAGTTTTGAGTTGCTTATGAGTTTTTTATTATTTCTAGTATTGCCACTGCGGACGTGGCGTTTTTTTTTATTTTGGAAGTTTAGTGTCTTTATTTATTTTTCAGATATGTAATCCCACCTTCTTCATAAATGTGGGGCTTCTGGGCAACTTTACAGGTTCCTACCCTGGGATGGAGGGCTATGCATAGGATTTTGTCTTTTTATATGTTTAAGACACTTGGGTAAGTGTGAGTTATGCTTCTTTTGCAATACTTCCTGGGGTTCTTTTTCCCTGCCTTTTTTTTCTCTTCCCTGCCTCTCTCCCTTCCCTTCTTCCGCTGAGGTCCCCCCTGGCAAACATAGTTTATGTATCATTACATATGTGTTATGGTTCTTTATATTTTTTTCAGTATTTATTATGTGTGTTTTTTAAAATTTTGTTAAGATTTTTTCTTATTACTTTTGTAGCAGCCATCCTTAGAGCGTGCACCCTTAAGGAGCATATGTAGCGAAACGTGTCAGTTATCACATGCTTACTATACCTATGTACATTTGTCTGATTGTTTTGTACTGTTGATTTTAATCTAGATGGCATCTTTTAACAAGATACAATAAAACTGATGTTTTTATGACGTGAGGGTTTTTTATATATATTTTTGGGTTTCTCACCTGCTTGGCACATTTAAAGTCCCTTCCCTGGTGGAGGAATAGCCCCGTATCCGGTTGGATCCTGGCCTTCCTTCATTATGGGAATTTTCAGTGTACGGAATCTGAAACTAATGGGATGGTGCCACAGTGAGACTCTTTTTTCTTTGTTTGAGTTTGCTGGGTCCACCTTTTTCTTTATACATCATGAGCCACAATAGTTTGGCCTTCTGCTGATCATACCCTGTAGAAGATTTACAAGACCTGGCAACAGAGATTTTAGCTGCAACAAAGATAAATCCTAATAATCTCCTTGTGTGTCCTAGTGTTCCCTCCACTGGAGAACCCAGTAGTGCCTGTTGTGGGTAAGAGATTAAATAAAGTTATCACCCAGTTTCAAGTCTCCTTCACAGCTGTTTCAGTTTCAGTTAATGTCTATTTTAACCCACATATGATACATGTTGATGATCATTAACACCTGCTTTGTATAACTAGTTTTTCATACACCTGACTCTAATCCTACAAATCTCTGACTTTGTGCAAATGCACAAACTGTGCAAGTGTAAGAATTGATACAGATTTGAAGCCAAAGGGTAGTCATACAATGTTGATTTGATTTTCTTTCTGTTCACTCACTTTGCATTTTGTAAATTGATAAATATAAAAAATTAAAATATATATTTTTGAAAGCATTCTTACTTTACAGCATTTCTTCACACCTGCCTAAAACTTTTACACAATGCTATATACAGTGCATCCGGAAAGTATTCACAGCGCTTCACTTTTTCCACATTTTGTTATGTTACAGCCTTATTCCAAAATGGATTAAATTCATTATTTTCTTCAAAACTCTAAAAACAATATCCCATAATGACAACGTGAAAGAAGTTTGTTTGAAATCTTTGCAAATTTATTAAGTTACGAAAAAAATCACATATACATAAGCATTCACAGCCTTTGCTCAATACTTTGTTGAAGCAACTTTGGCACCAGTTACAGCCTCAAGTCTTTTTGAGTATGATTCTAAAAGCTTGGCACACCTATTTTTGGGCAGTTTCTCTCATTCTTCTTTGCAGGACCTCTTAAGCTCCATCAGGTTGGATGGGGAGAGTCGGTGCACATCCATTTTCAGATCTCTCCAGAGATGTTCAATCGGGTTTAATTTTGGGCTCTGGCTAGGCCACTCAAGGACATTCACAGAGTTATCCCATAGTCACTCCTTTATCTTGGCTGTGTGCTTAGGGTCGTTGTCCTGTTGGAAGATGAACCTTTGCCCCAGTCTGAGGTCCAGAGTGCTCTGGAGCAGGTTTTTATCAATGTAGTCTCTGTACATTGCTGCATCTTTACCTTGATCCTGACTAGTCTCCCAGTTCCTGTCGTGAAAAACATCCCCACAACATGATGCTGCCACCACCATGCTCCACTGTAGAGATGGTATTGGTCAGGTGATGAGCGGTGTCTGGTTTCCTCCAGACATGAGGCTTGCTATTCAGGCCAAAGAGTTCAATGTTTGTTTCATCAGACCAGAGAATTTTTTTTCTCTTGGTCTGAGAGTCCTTCAGGTGCTATTTGGCAAACTCCAGGTGGGCTATCATGTGCTGTCAGGGATCTGTCAGCACCAGACTGGGACATATGCGTGCACGCATGCGCCTGCATGCCCCTGTTCAGACTATGCAGAAATGCCCAGCTATTGCTGTGCATCTGCGCATTCCTCGGGCGCGCGCGGGTGCACGACGGGTGTGTTCGCGAGTGCGCGCGCATGCGCGTTAACGTTGTTTGGCGCCACTGAGCGCATAAAGGTCTTTCAGTTGCACTGGCACGCTGCTGTTTCGTCTTCAGCTTCTGTGAACTTGTTACCTGCACCTGATTGATCTGTCTACTATACTGACCTGGCTTGTCTGACCATCCCTCTCTCTCAAATCCGACCCGGCTTGCCTGACCCTGCTGCTATCTCTGCCTGTGCCCATTGCCAACCTCTGCCTGTTTACCGACTCTGCCTTTTGCCTGCCGTTATCACCTGCCTTGATTGCCTGCCGACCCGGACTGTCTGACCCTGCTTGTGTCTGCCGTTAGCTCCGTGTGCTGCTGCACCTTCAGCTCCAGCTCCAGTGACCACTGCATCTGCATCTTCCAGTGCTTCAGCCTGCTGTCCTCCGCTGACCACCTTCACCTGCAGTCCAGCCATCCCTGGAGGGATCTCTACCCTGCTCTAGCACCAGAGACTTCTACCTCACCAGGCACTCCTACCCCACTGTGGTCACGAGACCACTGTTCCCACTCCAGTGGCTCCTGAACCAGCGTTGTATGAGAGGTCTTCTCCTACAAGTCAGGCTCTACTACCAGGTACCTAACATGCGCCTTTTACTGAGGAATGGCTTCTATCGGGCAACTCTATCATACAAGCCTGATTGGTGGAGTGTTGCAGAGATGGTTGTTCTTCTGGAAGGTTCTTCTCTCTCCACAGAAAAACGCTGGAGCTCTCTCAGAGTGACCATTGGGTTCTTGGTCACCTCCCAGGTTCTTGGTCACCTCCCTAACTAAGGCCCTTCTCCCCCGATCGCTGTTTGGCTGGGTGGTACAGTCTAGGAAGAGTCCTGGTGGTTCCAAACTTCTTCCATTTATAGATGATGGAGGCTGCTGTGCTCATTGGAACCTTCAATTCTGCAGAAACTTTTCTGTACCCTTCCCTAGATCTGTGCCTCGATACAATCCTGTCTCAGAGGTCTACAGACAATTCCTTGGACTTCATGGCTTGGTTTGTGCTCTGACATGCACTGTTAACTGTGGGCCCTTACATAAACAGGTGTGTGCCTTTCCAAAACTTTTTCAATCAACTGAATTTACCACATGTGGACTCCAATCAAGTTGTAGAAACATGTCAAGGATGATCAGTGGAAACAGGATGGGTATTTTTTGTAGATTTTTGAGGAAAATAATGAATTTAATTCATTTTGGAATAAGGCTGTAACAGAACAAAATGTGGAAAAAGTGTAGAGCTGTGAATACTTTCCGGATGCACTGTATACAGCAGGTAAAATACAAATATTGAACATGTCACCCTTTTTCTAGGTAAATATATTTCTAAAGGTGCTGATGACATGAAATTTTCACCACATGTCAGTAACAACCCTTGCAAACCACACACACAAAGAAACCACAACAAATAAGTTCAAAAATTAAGTTATGTGTAATAAAATGGAATGACACAGGGAAAAAATATTGAACACATGAAGAAATGGAGGTACAAAAAGGCATTGAAAGCCAAGACACCAGCTGAAATCTATTAGTAACTAGACAGCAATCCTGCCCCTTGTCAGTGCAAATTAATATCAACTGGTTCAATCTCCACAGATGGCCTATAAAAAGGTGTCACACAAGAAACATCTCATGATGGGTAAAAGCAAAGAGCTCTCTCAAGACCTTCGTAATCTTATTGTTGCAAAACATTCTGATGGCATTGGTTATAGAAGGATTTATAAACTTCTGAATGTTCCAGTAAGCACTGTTGGGGCCATAATCCGGAAAGGCGAAAGAACATCATTTCACTATAAACCGGCCACAACCAGATGCTCCTCGCAAGATTTCTGACAGAGGAATGAAAAGAATTATCAGAAGAGTTATCCAAGAGCTAAGGACCACTTGTGGAGAGCTTCAGAAAGACCTGGAATTAGCAGGTACAATTGTTTCAAAGAAAACAATAAATAATGCACTCAACCGCCATGGCCTGTATGCACACTCACCATGCAAGACTCCTTTGCTGAAGAAAAAGCATGTTAAAGCTTGTTTAAAGTTTGCTGCACAACATTTAGACAAGCCTTTGAAATACTAGTAGAATATAGTCTGGTCAGATGAGACCAAAACTGAACTCTTTCGATGACATAATACACCATGTTTGGAGGTCAGATGGCACTGCACATCTCCCCAAAAACACCATACCAACAGTGAATTTGGAGGTTGGAACTTCATGGTGTAGGGCTGTTTTTCAGCATACAGCATACAGTATTGGCAAACTTAATTTCATTGAAGGAAGGATAAATGGAAAAATGTACCAAGACATTCTTGATAAAAATCTGCTGCCATCTACCAGGTTGATGAAGATGAAATGAGGGTGGACATTTCAGCAAGACAACGATCCCAAACACAAAGCCAAGGAAACTCAATTGGTTTCAAAAAAAGAAAACACCTGGCTTAAATCTAAAAGAAAATCTATGGAAAGAACTAAAGATCAGAGTTAATTGCAGCGGCCCACAGAGCCTTCAAGATTTGAAGTGTGTTTGTGTGGAAGAATCAGTGACGGCCCATCCATAGGGGGCGCCGAGCCCCCAAACTAGTCATTAAAAAAAAATTAAATTAAAAAAAAAAAAGGTCCCTTTAAGAGTGCCCAGGTGCCGGACACACAGCTGCCTATGGGAAGCTTTCCCAGCTTGCAATCGGCTGATTGCAACTGGGAAGCTGATTGGTCTGTTTTTAGGGAGTATCCAGGGCGCCAGCAGTGCGTCCCGAACTCTCCCACTCTACAATTTTTTGTCTCTTTAGCCTCCTGTGCTGTTTTGATTGGCAACGATCAGAGGGCAGTGGGCGGTGCTTTTTTCAGCACCACTTCCGGTTTCCGGGCCACCTCATTGTGCTGTAGACTATGCGGCACGTGGTTAATTACGAAAGGCTCCAGTGGCACCTCTGTTATTGCAGGTGGCTAACGCTAACTTAACTGCTGGCGCTGCGGACTCAGTCTGCACTCAGTCTCTCTCTCTTAGACTCCGACACTGACAGCTGCCCCTCCGCTACGCTCCGTACACACTTCCCTGCACTTCTCTGCTCAGTCTCAAGTCATTCACTCCACTTTACCCGTCCTGACCATTCTGTACTGCACTGAAAGCTCCTCGCCCCCTGGGCACTTACTGCATGCAGCACTGCCTCTACCTGGAGCTCCACCATGTCCTGCCGTCAGATTGCCCAGCAGCATTGCCTCCTCCAAGGACACCCCCCACCCCCCCAAGCCTGCACTGTCCTAGCAACAGGGCACCCAACCACCCCAGAAGCAGCATATCCAGAGGACTGTGATGCCCCGTACACACGGTCTGATTTTCCGATGGAAAATGTCCGATCGGAGCGTGTTGTCGGAAATTCCGACCGTGTGTGGGCTCCATCGGACATTTTCCTTTGGATTTTCCGACACACAAAGTTGGAGAGCAGGAGATAAAATTTTCCGACAACAAAATCCGATCGCATCAATTCCGACCATGTGTGGCCTGTTCCGACGCACAAAGTGCCACGCATGCTCAGAAGAAATTCCGACACGGAACAGCTCGTTCTGGTAAACTTAGCGTTCGCAATGGATACAGCACTTTCGTCATGCTGCAATGTTAAAAATGGTTTAATACAGCGCAATTTCTTCTTCTTTATAATGTGACAAGAATATAGTAGTTTTGCTGCTCATATTCACACAGACTTCTCACAAACTTATTTCATTACTATTTATCAGGATTCCCTTAATATATTTTGATTTCTCACATCTGACAACATATATTTTTTTTGTATTTTTTTTGGCTTTAATGTAGTTTTTTTTTTTGTGTTTGTATTTTTTTGAAGGGTGTTATTTTTTTGGGGGGATTTTGATTTGTACTCCCGAAAATGTTTGTGTGTGTTTTTTGTGACAAGTTCCCACAACACCATTGATATGTTGTTCTATTTAATCTGTAGGAGATTGTTTGGTGTTGTTGTCCCTTGTTAATTTCACATTTTATGTTAGAAATGTACCTGAATTGTCACCAACAAACTGTCCTTTTTGGATGAAAACACACACAGGAGAGTATACTTTCCCCAAAAAAATTTTATTAAGGGCTCACAACTAAACAAAGAGGGAGGCAACGCTGGAGAAACAGCAGAAGTGGGTGAAACCTGGGACCCCCAGGGCAGACATCAACTATTTCAAAGCAAAATTGGTGGCCTGAGGAGTCCTTATCTAAGGGAGCGCAGTCTGGTCCATAAGTCCCAGAGATCCGGAAAGCAGCAGATGACATCTGTGTCCCCAGGCTGTGGTCATATGAGAGACTGCATCTTTTGTCAGACCAGACTGACCCCAGGGTCATCACTCTCAGGTCTTCCTTCCATGCTTCCTTCCACGTGGTGGCTCTGGTGGTGGAGTTGTGGCAGCAGGAGGAGGAGGAGGAGGAGGAGGAGGAGGAGGATGGTCCAACTCAACCACGTCGGTCTTGGGTGTTAGTTCCCCACTCACCCCCTTATGTAGGACTTTATACATAAGGTCCTCACAGAGCCTGCGTTGACCCTCCTGCATGCCCTGCAGTTTGGTGGCAGCCATGCAGGCAAAGGCCTCTTCAGGAGTGGGTAAGGCTCGTAGGGACACCGAAGCCTCCTGAATCAGCCTGAACGCAGAATCCTGCACAGGACTCGGAGTCGTCTTCCTGGCTTTTTTATATGGAAGGCGGAGGGGAGAAACCTGGGATTCAGTCAGGCTGCGACTGGTCCCAGGCTTCTCTTGGCTGACACTTAGCCCCGCCTCCTCCTGGCTGCCACTAATCCCCGCCGCCTCCTGACTGCCACATTCCACAACCTCCTCCTGGCTGAGGTCGTCCTGTGTATGAAAAAGGGACATAGTTTTAGTATTTTAGTCATCAATCACACACAATTTTCACCTCCTGACTGTTGCAAATTGAATGTTAACAAATATAACAGACTATCCTTCTGAGCCCAGCAGTTTTCATTCTTGTCCCAAATTTGGGTGCCCACTACTGTCTATTGATATGTAAAACACTTTTTTCAATCAGCAATTAGTGATCAATAATAACATCTAGTAAACATCATTTATTTATTGACCAGAAATCTGTAGAAGAATGCTATACCTGGCTCCAGCTGGGCTCCTCCACTTCTTCCTGGCTGGAAGGCCCAGGTTGGACATCGGAAGCCTCAGCTGGGGTGGAAGGAAGCGTGGAAGGAAGGGTTGAGAGGGATTCCCTGACTTCAGTGTTGTCTGACAGAAATTGCAGTCTCTCATAGTACCAGAGCCTGGGGACATAAACGTCATCTGCTGCAGCTCCGGACCTCTGGGAATCTGTGACCTTCTTGCACTCCCTCAGATAAGTGCTCCTTAGGCCACCAATTTTGGCTTTTAAATAGGGGGTGGTTGCTGTGGGGACCACCGGCTTCACCAACTCCAGCAGTTTCTCCAGCGCTGCCTGCCTCTTTTGTTTATGGTTATAGTGGGGGTGTCTCACTTGCCACAGACGGGGCAGCTCCCTGTATTTGTCAATGAACAGGGGGAGGAAATTGTGGTCGTTGAACCTATTCATTTTCTCTGCAAGACACAACACAAGACAAACCCTAATGTCAGGCCAAACTCCCCTAATCTTGTTACAATATAGGCTTCCATTTCGAAGCAGTATAGGCCCAAGTTTAGATCCTACCTTCGTTATCACGATCGGCGCATCCGATGCTCCTTCCTTCACTCATAAATCGTACGTAAGACGCACGCGTGTTACGCTTTATACACACTGCGCATGCGTGTAACTCTGCCCGCCCCTGACGTTCATTCTAGTCTATTCCCCGCCCCTTTTCGTTCGGCGCAGTGGGGGAAGAGCACACAGCGGAGACACAGCAGGATCGTGCTAATTGTAGCAACGACGAGGAGGAGGAGGAAAGGCCGAATCCGGACACGTCCCGATCCAGAAGGAGATTTAAGGACTCAAATATGTCCTTTGGGGAGATGTTGGAGATGGTGGACATCCTGAAGAAGGCCGAGTCCGAACAGGGCCAAGTCCAGAACTGAAATAAATAAATGAAGCCTCCGGCACCTGGTATTCCCAGGCGGTCTCCTATCCAGGTACTAACCAGGCCCGACCCTGCTTAGCCTCCGAGATCAGACGAGATCGGGCGTTTTCAGGGCGATGTGGCCGCAGGCGATCTCTTCCGGCACGCTCAACCCTCTTGACCTCGCCAACGACAAGATGGGAAACGAGGAAAAAAAACAGGGCCAAGTCCAGAACTCAAATAAATAAAAGAAGCCTACGGCACCTGGTATTCCTGGGCGGTCTCCCACCCAGGTACTAACCAGGCCCGACCCTGCTTAGCTTCCGAGATCAGACGAGATTGGGCGCTTTCAGGGTGATGTGGTCGAAGGCGATCTCTTCCTTCACGCTCAACCCTCTTGACCTCGCCAACGACAAGATGGGAAACGAGGAAAAAAAAACAGGGCCAAGTCCAGAACTCAAATAAATAAAAGAAGCCTACGGCACCTGGTATTCCTGGGCGGTCTCCCATCCAGGTACTAACCAGGCCCGACCCTGCTTAGCCTCCGAGATCAGATGAGATCGGACGCTTTCAGGGTGATGGGGCCGTAGGTGATCTCTTCCGGCACGCTCAACCCTCTTGACCTCGCAAACGAAAAGATGGGAAACGAGGAAAAAAAACAGGGCCAAGTCCAGAACTCAAATAAATAAAAGAAGCCTACGGCACCTGGTATTCCCAGGCGGTCTCCCATGCAGGTACTAACCAGGCCTGACCCTGCTCAGCCTCCGAGATCAGATGAGATCGGACGCTTTCAGGGTGATGTGGCTGTAGGCGATATCTTCTGGCACACTCAACCCTCTTGACCTCGCCAACGACAAGATGGGAAACGAGGAAAAGAAACAGGGCCAAGTCCAGAACTCAAATAAATAAAAGAAGCCTACGGCACCTGGTATTCCCAGGCGTTCTCCTATCCAGGTACTAACCAGGCCCGACCCTGCTTAGCCTCCGAGATCAGACGAGATTGGGCGCTTTCAGGGTGATTTGGCCGTAGGTGATCTCTTCCGGCAGCTACTCAACCCTCTTGACCTCGCCAACGACAAGATGGGAAACAAGGATAAAAAACAGGGCCAAGTCCAGAACTCAAATAAATAAAAGAAGCCTACGGCACCTGGTATTCCCAGACGGTCTCCCATCCAGGTACTAACCAGGCCCGACCCTGCTTAGCCTCTGAGATCAGACGAGATTGGGCGCTTTCAGGGTGATATGGCTGTAGGCAATCTCTTCTGGCACGCTCAACCCTCTTGACCTCGCCAACGACAAGATGGAAAACGAGGTAAAAAAACAGGGCCAAGTCCAGAACTCAAATAAATAAAAGAAGCCTACGGCACCCGGTATTCCCAGGCGGTCTCTCATCCAGGTACTAACCAGGCCCGACCCTGCTTAGCCTCCGAGATCAGATGAGATTGGGCGCTTTCAGGGTGATGTGGCCGTAAGCGATTTCTTCCGGCACGCTCAATCCCTCTTGACGTCGCCAACGACAAGATGGGAAACGAGGAAAAAAAACAGGGCCAAGTCCAATACTCGTATAAATAAAAGAAGCCTACGGCACCTGGTATTCCCAGGCGGTCTCCCATCCAGGTACTAAAAAGGCCCAACCCTGCTTAGCCTCCGAGATCAGACGAGATCGGGTGCTCTCAGGGTGATGTGGCCGTAGGCGATCTCTTCCGGCACGCTCAACCCTCTTGATCTCGCCAATGACAAGATGGTAAACGAGGAAAAAAAACAGGGCCAAGTCCAGAACTCAAATAAATAAAAGAAGCCTACGGCACCTGGTATTCCTGGGCGGTCTCCCATCCAGGTACTAACCAGGCCCGACCCTACTTAGCTTTCGAGATCAGACAAGATCGAGCGCTTTCAGGGTGATATGGATGTAGGCGATCTCTTCTGGCACGCTCAACCCTCTTGACCTCGCCAACGACAAGATAGGAAACGAGGAAAAAAAACAGGGCCAAGTCCAGAACTCAAATAAATAAAAGAAGCTTACGGCACCCGGTATTCCCAGGGAGTCTCCCATCCAGGTACTAACCAGGCCCGACCCTGCTTAGCCTCCGAGATCAGACGAGATCAGGCGCTTTCAGGGTGATGTGGCCGTAGGCGATCTCTTCCGGCACGCTCAACCCTCTTGACCTCGCCAACGACAAGATGGGAAACGAGAAAAACAAAACAGGGCCAAGTCCAATACTCATATAAATAAAAGAAGCCTACGGCACCTGGTATTCCCAGGCGGTCTCCCATCCAGGTACTAAAAAGGCCCAACCCTGCTTAGCCTCCGAGATCAGACGAGATTGGGCGCTTTCAGGGTGATGTGGCCGTAGGCGATCTCTTCCGGCACGCTCAACCCTCTTGACCTCGCCAACGACAAGATGGGAAACGAGGAAAAAAAACAGGACCAAGTCCAGAACTCAAATAAATAAAAGAAGCCTACGGCACCTGGTATTCCTGGGCGGTCTCCCATCCAGGTACTAACCAGGCCCGACCCTACTTAGCTTTCGAGATCAGACAAGATCGAGCGCTTTCAGGGTGATATGGATGTAGGCGATCTCTTCTGGCACGCTCAACTCTCTTGACCTCGCCAACGACAAGATAGGAAACGAGGAAAAAAAACAGGGCCAAGTCCAGAACTCAAATAAATAAAAGAAGCTTACGGCACCCGGTATTCCCAGGCAGTCTCCCATCCAGCTACTAACCAGGCTCGACCCTGCTTAGCCTCCGAGATCAGACGAGATCGGGCGCTTTCAGGGTGATGTGGTCGAAGGCGATCTCTTCTGTCACGCTCAACCCTCTTGACCTCGCCAACGACAAGATGGGAAACGAGGAAAAAAAAACAGGGCCAAGTCCAGAACTCATATAAATAAAAGAAGCCTACAGCACCTGGTATTCCCAGGCGTTCTCCCATCCAGGTACTAACCAGGCCCGACCCTGCTTAACCTCCGAGATCAGACGAGATCGGGCGCTTTCAGGGTGATTTGGCCGTAGGTGATCTCTTCCGGCACGCTCAACCCTCTTGACCTCGCCAACGACAAGATGGAAAACGAGGAAAAAAAACATGGCCAAGTCCAGAACTCAAATAAATAAAAGAAGCCTATGGCACCCGGTATTCCCAGGCGGTCTCCCATCCAGGTACTAACCAGGCCCGACCCTGCTTAGCCTCCGAGATCAGATGAGATTGGGCGCTTTAAGGGTGATGTGGCAGTAGGCGATTTCTTCCGGCACGCTCAATCCCTCTTGACGTCGCCAACGACAAGATGGGAAACGAGGAAAGAAAACAGGGCCAAGTCCAATACTCATATAAATAAAAGAAGCCTACGGCACCTGGTATTCCTGGGCGGTCTCCCATCAAGGTACTAACCAGGCCTGACCCTACTTAGCTTCCGAGATCAGACGCTTTCAGAGTGATATGGATGTAGGCGATCTCTTCTGGCATGCTCAACCCTCTTGACCTCGCCAACGACAAGATGGGAAACGAGGAAAAAAAACAGGGCCAAGTCCAGAACTCAAAAAAATAAAAGAAGCTTACGGCACCCGGTATTCCCAGGCAGTCTCCCATTCACGTACTAACCAGGCCCGACCCTGCTTAGCCTCCGAGATCAGACAAGATCGAGCGCTTTCAGGGTGATGTGGTCGAATGCGAACTCTTCCCTCACGCTCAACCCTCTTGACCTCGCCAACGACAAGATGGGAAACAAGGAAAAAAAACAGGGCCAAGTCCAGAACTCAAATAAATAAAAGAAGCCTACGGCACCTGGTATTCCCAGGCGGTCTCCCATCCAGGTACTAACCAGGCCCGACCCTGCTTAGCCTCTGAGATCAGATGAGATCGGGCGCTTTCAGGGTGATGTGGCCGTAGGCAATCTTTTCCAGCACGCTCAACCCTCTTGACCTCGCCAACGACAAGATGGGAAACGAGGAAAAAAAACAGGGCCAAGTCCAAAACTCAAATAAATAAATGAAGCCTACGGCACCTGGTATTCCCAGGCGGTCTTCCATCCAGGTACTAACCAGGCCCGACCCTGTTTAGCCTCCGAGATCAGACGGGATCGGGCATTTTCAGGGTGATGTGGCCGCAGGCGATCTCTTCCGGCACGCTCAACCCTCTTGACCTCGCCAACGACAAGATGAGAAACGAGGAAAAAAAACAGGGAAAAGTCCAGAACTCAAATAAATAAAAGAAGCCTACGGCACCTGGTATTCCCAGGCGGTCTCCCATCCAGGTACTAACCAGGCCCGACCCTGCTTAGCCTCCGAGATCAGATGAGATCGGGCGCTTTCAGGGTGATGTGGCCGTAGGCAATCTTTTCTGGCACGCTCAACCCTCTTGACCTCGCCAACGACAAGATGGGAAACGAGGAAAAAAAACAGGGCCAAGTCCAGAACTCAAATAAATAAAAGAAGCCTAAGGCACCTGGTATTCCCAGGCGGTCTCCCATCCAGGTACTAACCAGGCCGGACCCCGCTTAGCCTCCGAGATCAGAAGAGATCGGGTGCTTTCAGGGTGATGTGGCCGTAGCCAATCTCTTCTGGCACGCTTAACCCTCTTGACCTCACCAACGACAAGATGGGAAACGAGGAAAAAAAACAGGGCCAAGTCCACAACTCATATAAATAAAAAAAGCCTACGGCAGCTGGTATTCCCAGGCGTTCTCCCATCCAGGTACTAACCAGGCCCGACCCTGCTTAGCCTCCGAGATCAGACGAGATCGGGCGCTTTCAGGGTGATTTGGCCGTAGGTGATCTCTTCCGGCAAGCTCAACCCTCTTGACCTCGCCAACGACAAGATGGGAAACGAGGAAAAAAAACAGGGCCAAGTCCAGAACTCAAATAAATAAAAGAAGCCTAAGGCACCTGGTATTCCAAGACGGTCTCCCATCCAGGTACTAACCAGGCCCGACCCTGCTTAGCCTCCGAGATCAGACGAGATAGGGCGCTTTCAGGGTGATATGGCTGTAGGCAATCTCTTCTGGCACGCTCAACCCTCTTGACCTCGCCAACGACAAGATGGGAAACGAGGAAAAAAAACAGGGCCAAGTCCAGAACTCAAATAAATAAAAGAAGCCTACGGAACCCGGTATTCCCAGGCAGTCTCCCATCCAGGTACTAACCAGGCCCGACCCTGCTTAGCCTCCGAGATCAGACGTGATCGGGCGCTTTCAGGGTGATGTGGCTGTAGGCGATCTCTTCTGGCACGCTCAACCCTCTTGACCTCGCCAACGACAAGATGGGAAACGAGGAAAAAAAACAGGGCCAAGTCCAGAACTCAAATAAATAAAAGAAGCCTACGGCACCTGGTATTCCCAGGCGGTCTCCCATCCAGGTACTAAAAAGGCCCAACCCTGCTTAGCCTCCGAGATCAGACGAGATCGGGCGCTTTCAGGGTGATGTGGCCGTAGGCGATCTCTTCCGGCACGCTCAACCCTCTTGACCTCGCCAACGACAAGATGAGAAAGGAGGAAAAAAAACAGGGCCATGTCCAGAACTCAAATAAATAAAAGAAGCTTACGGCACCTGGTATTCCAAGGCGGTCTCCAATCCAGGTACTAACCAGGCCCGACCCTGCTTAGCCTCCGAGATCAGACGAGATCGGGCGCTTTCAGGGTGATATGGATGTAGGCGATCTCTTCTGGCACGCTCAACCCTCTTGACCTCGCAAACGACAATATGGGAAACGAGGAAGAAAAACAGGGCCAAGTCCAGAACTCAAATAAATAAAAGAAGTCTACGGTACCTGGAAATCCCAGGCGGTCTCCCATCCAGGTACTAACCAGGCCCAACCCTGCTTAGCCTCTGAGATCAGACGAGATCGGGTGCTTTCAGGGTGATGTGGTCGAAGGTGATCTAATCCGTCATGCTCAACCCTCTTGACCTCGCCAACGACAAGATGGGAAACGAGGAAAAAAAACAGGGCCAAGTCCAGAACTCAAATAAATAAAAGAAGCCTACGGCACCTGGTATTCCCAGGCGGTCTCCCATCCAGGTACTAACCAGGCCCGACCCTGCTTAGCCTCCCAAATCAGACGAGATTGGGCACTTTCAGGGTGATGTTGCCGTAGGCGATCTCTTTTGGCATGCTCAACCCTCTTGACCTCGCCAACGACAAGATGGGAAACGAGGAAAAAATACTGGGCCAAGTCTAGAACTCAAATAAATAAAAGAAGCTTACGGCATCTGGTATTCCCAGACCGTCTCCCATCCAGGTACTAACCAGGCCCGACCCTGCTTAGCCTCCGAGATCAGACGAGATCGGGCGCTTTCAGGGTGATATGGCTGTAGGCAATCTCTTCTGGCACGCTCAACCCTCTTGACCTCGCCAACGACAAGATGGGAAACGAGGAAAAAAAACAGGGCCAAGTCCAGAACTCAAATAAATAAAAGAAGCCTACGGAACCCGGTATTCCCAAGCGGTCTCCCATCCAGGTACTAACAAGGGGCGACCCTGCTTAGCCTCCGAGATCAGATGAGATCGGGCGCTTTCAGGGTGATGTGGCCGTAGGCGATTTCTTCCGGCACGCTCAATCCCTCTTGACGTCGCCAACGACAAGATGGGAAACGAGGAAAAAAAACAGGGCCAAGTCCAATACTCATATAAATAAAAGAAGCCTACAGCACCTGGTATTCCTAGGCGGTCTCCCATCCAGGTACTAAAAAGGCCCAACCCTGCTTAGCCTCCGAGATCAGACGAGATCGGGCGCTTTCAGGTTGATGTGGCCATAGGCGATCTTTTCCGGCACGCTCAACCCTCTTGACCTCGCCAACGACAAGATGAGAAAGGAGGAAAAAAAACAGGGCCAAGTCCAGAACTCAAATAAATAAAAGAAGCCTACGGCACCTGGTATTCCCAGGCGGTCTCCCATCCAGGTACTAACCAGGCCCGACCCTGCTGAGCCTCCGAGATCAGACGAGATTGGGCACTTTCAGGGTGATGTGGCCGTAGGCGATCTCTTTCGGCACGCTCAACCCTCTTGACCTCGCCAACGACAAGATGGGAAACGAGGAAAAAATACCGGGCCAAGTCCAGAACTCAAATAAATAAAAGAAGCTTACGGCACCTGGTATTCCAAGGCGGTCTCCAATCCAGGTACTAACCAGGCCCGACCCTGCTTAGCCTCCGAGATCAGACGAGATCGGGCGCTTTCAGGGTGATGTGGCCGTAGGTGATCTCTTCCGGCACGCTCAACCCTCTTGACCTCACAAACGACAAGATGGGAAACGAGGAAAAAAAACAGGGCCAAGTCCAGAACTCAAATAAATAAAAGAAGTCTATGGTACCTGGAAATCCCAGGCGGTCTCCCATCCAGGTACTAACCAGGCCCGACCCTGCTTAGCCTCTGAGATCAGTCGAGATCGGGCGCTTTCAGGGTGATGTGGTCGAAGGCGATCTCTTCCGTCATGCTCAACCCTCTTGACCTCGCCAACGACAAGATGGGAAACGAGGAAAAAAAACAGGGCCAAGTCCAGAACTCAAATAAATAAAAGAAGCCTACGGCACCTGGTATTCCCAGGCGGTCTCCCATCCAGGTACTAACCAGGCCCGACCCTGCTTAGCCTCCCAAATCAGACGAGATTGGGCACTTTCAGGGTGATGTTGCCGTAGGCGATCTCTTTTGGCACGCTCAACCCTCTTGACCTCGCCAACGACAAGATGGGAAACGAGGAAAAAATACTGGGCCAAGTCTAGAACTCAAATAAATAAAAGAAGCTTACGGCATCTGGTATTCCCAGACCGTCTCCCATCCAGGTACTAACCAGGCCCGACCCTGCTTAGCCTCCAAGATCAGACGAGATCGGGCGCTTTCAGGGTGATATGGCTGTAGGCAATCTCTTCTGGCACGCTCAACCCTCTTGACCTCGCCAACGACAAGATGAGAAACGAGGAAAAAAAACAGGGCCAAGTCCAGAACTCAAATAAATAAAAGAAGCCTACGGAACCCGGTATTCCCAGGCGGTCTCCCATCCAGGTACTAACCAGGGGCGACCCTGCATAGCCTCCGAGATCAGATGAGATTGGGCGCTTTCAGGGTGATGTGGCCGTAGGCGATTTCTTCCGGCACGCTCAATCCCTCTTGACGTCGCCAACGACAAGATGGGAAACGAGGAAAAAAAACAGGGCCAAGTCCAATACTCATATAAATAAAAGAAGCCTACGGCACCTGGTATTCCTAGGCGGTCTCCCATCCAGGTACTAAAAAGGCCCAACCCTGCTTAGCCTCCGAGATCAGACGAGATCGGGCGCTTTCAGGGTGATATGGCTGTAGGCAATCTCTTCTGGCACGCTGAACCCTCTTGACCTCGCCAACGACAAGATGGGAAACGAGGAAAAAAAACAGGGCCAAGTCCAGAACTCAAATAAATAAAAGAAGCCTACGGAACCCGGTATTCCCAGGCGTTCTCCCATCCAGGTACTAACCAGGCCCGACCCTGCTTAGCCTCCGAGATCAGACGAGATCGAGTGCCTTCAGGGTGATGCGGCCGCAGGCGATCTCTTCCGGCACGCTCAACCCTCTTGACCTCGCCAACGACAAGATGGGAAATGAGGTAAAAAAACTGGGCCAAGTCCAGAACTCAAATAAATAAAAGAAGCCTACCGCACCTGGTATTCCCAGACGGTCTCCCATCCAGGTACTAACCAGGCCCGACCCTGCTTAGCCTCCGAGATCAGACGCTTTCAGGGTGATATGGCTGTAGGCAATCTCTTCTGGCACACTCAACCCTCTTGACCTCGCCAACGACAAGATGGGAAACGAGGAAAATTAACAGGGCCAAGTCCAGAACTCAAATAAATAAAAGAAGCCTACTACACCAAGTATTCCCAGGCGGTCTCCCATTCTGGTACTAACCAGGCCAGACGCTGCTTAGCCTCGGAGATTAGACAGGATCGGGTGCTTTCAGGGTGATGTGGCCGTAGGAGATCCCTTCTGGCACGCTTAACCCTCTTGACCTCGCCAACGACAAGATGGGAAACGAGGAAAAAAAACTGGGCCAAGTCCAGAACTCAAATAAGTAAAAAAAGCAAAAGGAACCTTGTATTCCCAGGCGGTCTCCCATCCAGGTACTAACCAGGCCCTACCCTGCTTATCCTCCAAGATCAGACAAGATCGGGCGCTTTCAGGGTGATGTGGCCGTAGGCGAGCTCTTCCGGCACGCTCAACCCTCTTGACCTCGCCAACGACAAGATGGGAAACGAGGAAAAAAAACAGGGCCAAGTCCAGAACTCAAATAAATAAAAGAAGCCTACTACACCAGGTATTCCCAGGCGGTCTCCTTTCCTGGTACTAACCAGGCCGGACGCTGCTTAGCCTCCGAGATCAGACAAGATTGGGTGCTTTCAGGGTGATGTGGCCGTAGGAGATCCCTTCTGGCACGCTCAACCCTCTTGACCTCGCCAACGACAAGATGGGAAACGAGGAGAAAAAACTGGCCAAGTCCAGAACTCAAATAAATAAAAGAAGCCTACGGCACCTGGTATTCCCAGGCGGTCTCCCATCCAGGTACTATTCATGCCTGACCCTGCTTAGCTTCCGAGATCATACGAGATCGGGTGCTTTCAGGGTGATGTGGCCATAAACGATCTCTTCTGGCATGCTCAACCCTCTTGACCTCGCTAACGACAAGATGGGAAACGAGGAAAAAAAACAGGGCCAAGTCCAGAACTCAAATAATTAAAAGAAGCCTACAGCACCTGGTATTCCCATGCGGTCTCCCATCCTGGTACTAACAAGGCCCGACCCTGCTTATCCTCCAAGATCAGACAAGATTGGGCGCTTTAAGGGTGATGTGGCCGTAGGGGATCTCTTCTGGCACGCTCAACCCTTTTGACCTCGCCAACGACAAGATGGGAAACGAGGAAAAAAAACTGGGCCAAGTGAGAACTCAAATAAATAAAAGAAGCCTACGGCACCTGGTATTCCCAGGCAGTCTCCCATCCTGGTAGTAACCAGGCCCGACGCTGCTTAGCCTCCGAGATCAGACGAGATCGGGCGCTTTCAGGGTGATGTGGCCGTAGTCAATCTCTTCCGGCACGCTCAACCCTCTTGACCTCGCCAACGACAAGATGGGAAACGAGGAAAAAAAACAGGGCCAAGTCCAGAACTCAAATAAATAAAAGAAGTCTACGGAACCTGGTATACCCAGGCGGTCTCCCATCCAGGTACTAACAAGGCCTGACCCTGCTTAGCCTCCGAGATCAGACGAGATTGGGCGCTTTCAGGGTGATGTGGCCGTAGGCGATCTCTTCTGGCACGCTCAACCCTCTTGACCTCGCCAACGACAAGATGGGAAACGAGGAAAAAAAACTGGGCCAAGTGAGAACTCAAATAAATAAAAGAAGCCTACGGCACCTGGTATTCCCAGGCAGTCTCCCATCCAGGTACTAACCAGGCCCGACCCTGCTTAGTCTCCAAGATCAGAGAAGATCGGGCGCTTTCAGGGTGATGTGGCCGTAGACGATCTCTTCCGGCACGCTCAACCCTCTTGACCTCGCTAACGACAAGATGGGAAACGAGGAAAAAAAACAGGGCCAAGTCCAGAACTCAAATAATTAAAAGAAGTCTACAGCACCAGGTATTCCCATGCGGTCTCCCATCCTGGTACTAACCAGGCCCGACCCTGCTTAGCCTCCGAGATCAGACGAAATCGGGCGCTTTCAGGGTGATGTTGCCGTACGCGATCTCTTCCGGCACGCTCAACCCTCTTGACCTCGCCAACGACAAGATGGGAAACGAGGAAAAAAAACTGGGCCAAGTGCAGAACTCAAATAAATAAAAGAAGCCTACGGCACCTGGTATTCCCAGGCAGTCTCCCATCCAGGTACTAACCAGGCCCGACCCTGCTTAGTCTCCAAGATCAGAGAAGATCGGGCGCTTTCAGGGTGATGTGGCCGTAGACGATCTCTTCCGGCACGCTCAACCCTCTTGACCTCGCTAACGACAAGATGGGAAACGAGGAAAAAAAACAGGGCCAAGTCCAGAACTCAAATTAATAAAAGAAGCCTACGGCACCAGGTATACCCAGGCGGTCTCCCATCCAGGTACTAACCAGGCCCGACCCTGCTTGGCCTCCGAGATCAGACGAGATCGGGCGCTTTCAGGGTGATGTGGCCGTAGGTGATCTCTTCCGACACGCTCAACCCTCTTGACTTCGCCAACGACAAGATGGGAAACGAGGAAAAAAAACAGGGCCAAGTCCAGAACTCAAATAAATAAAAGAAGCCTACGTCACCTGGTATTCCCAGGCGGTCTCCCATCCAAGTACCAACCAGGCCCGTCCCTGCTTAGCCTCCGAGATCAGACGTGATCGGTCGCTTTCAGGATGATGTGGCCATAGGCGATCTCTTCCGGCACGCTCAACCCTCTTGACCTTGCCAACGACAAGATGGGAAAGGAGGAAAAAAAAGAGGGCCAAGTCCAGAACTCAAATTGATAAAAGAAGCCTACGGCACCTGGTATTCCCAGGCGGTCTCCGATCCAGGTACTAACCAGGCCCGACCCTGCTTAGCCTCCGAGATCGGACAAGATCGGGCGCTTTCAGGGTGATGTGGCCGTAGGCGATCTCTTCCGGCACGCTCAACCCTCTTGACCTCGCCAACGACAAGATGGGAAACGAGGAAAAAAAACAGGGCCAAGTCCAGAACTCAAATAAATAAAAGAAGCCTACGGCACCAGGTATTCCCATGCGGTCTCCCATCCTGGTACTAACCAGGCCCGACCCTGCTTAGCCTCCGAGATTAGACGAGATTGGGCGCTTTCAGGGTGATGTTGCCGTACACGATCTCTTCCAGCACGCTCAAACCTCTTGACCTCGCCAACGACAAGATGGGAAACGAGGAAAAAAAACAGGGCCAAGTCCAGAACTCAAATAAATAAAAGAAGCCTACGGCACCAGGTATTCCCATGCGGTCTCCCATCCTGGTACTAACCAGGCCCGACCTTGCTTAGCCTCCGAGATCAGACGAGATCGGGCGCTTTCAGGGTGATGTGGCCGTAGGTGGTCTCTTCCAAAACGCTCAACCCTCTTGACTTCGCCAACGACAAGATGGGAAAGGAGGAAAAAAAAGAGGGCCAAGTACAGAACTCAAATAGATAAAAGAAGCCTACGGCACCTGGTATTCCCAGGCGGTCTCCCATCCAGGTACTAACCAGGCCCGACCCTGCTTAGCCTCCGAGATCAGACAAGATCGGGCGCTTTCAGGGTGATGTGGCTGTAGGCGATCTCTTCTGGCACGCTCAACCCTCTTGACCTCGCCAACGACAAGATGGGAAACGAGGAAAAAAAACAGGGCCAAGTCCAGAACTCAAATAAATAAAAGAAGCCTACAGCACCTGGTATTCCCAGGCGGTCTCCATCCAGGTACTAACCAGGCCCGACCCTGCTTAGCCTCCGAGATCAGACGAGATCGGGCGCTTTTAGGGTGATGTGGCCGTAGGCGATCTATTCTGGCACGCTCAAACCTCTTGACCTCCCGAAAGACAAGATGGGAAACGAGGAAAAAAAAACAGGGCCAAGTCCAGAACTCAAATAAATAAAAGAAGCCTACGGCATCTGGTACTCCCAGGCGGTCTCCCATCCAGGTACTAACAAGGCCCGACCCTGCTTAGCCTACGAGATCAGACGAGATCCGGCGCTTTCAGGGTGATGTGGCTGTAGGCGATCTCTTCCGGCACGCTTAACCCTCTTGACCTCGCCAACGACAAGATGGGAAACGAGGAAATAAAACAGGGCCAAGTCCAGAACTCAAATAAATAAAAGAAGCCTACGGCACCTGGTATTCCCAGGCGGTCTCCCATCCAGGTACTAACCAGGCCCGACCCTGCTTAGCCTCCGAGATCAGACGAGATCAGGCGCTTTCAGGGTGATGTGGCCGTAGGCGATCTCTTCCGGCACGCTCAACCCTCTTGACCTCGCCAACGACAAGATGGGAAACGAGGAAAAAAAACAGGGCCAAGTCCAGAACTCAAATAAATAAAAGAAGCCTACGGAACCTGGTATTCCCAGGCGGTCTCCGTCCAGGTACTAACCAGGCCCGACCCTGCTTAGCCTCCGAGATCAGACGAGATCGAGCGCTTTCAGGGTGATGTGGCCATAGGCGATCTCTTCTGGCACGCTCAACCCTCTTGACCTCGCCAACGACAAGATGGGAAACGAGGAAAAAAAACAGGGCCAAGTCCAGAACTCAAATAAATAAAAGAAGCCTACGGAACCCGGTATTCCCAGGCGTTCTCCCATCCAGGTACTAACCAGGCCCGACCCTGCTTAGCCTCCGAGATCAGACGAGATCGAGTGCCTTCAGGGTGATGTGGCCGCAGGCGATCTCTCCCGGCACGCTCAACCCTCTTGACCTCGCCAACGACAAGATGGGAAATGAGGAAAAAAAACTGGGCCAAGTCCAGAACTCAAATAAATAAAAGAAGCCTACCGCACCTGGTATTCCCAGACGGTCTCCCATCCAGGTACTAACCAGACCCGACCCTGCTTAGCCTCCGAGATCAGACGCTTTCAGGGTGATATGGCTGTAGGCAATCTCTTCTGGCACACTCAACCCTCTTGACCTCGCCAACGACAAGATGGGAAACGAGGAAAATTAACAGGGCCAAGTCCAGAACTCAAATAAATAAAAGAAGCCTACTACACCAAGTATTCCCAGGCGGTCTCCCATTCTGGTACTAACCAGGCCAGACGCTGCTTAGCCTCGGAGATTAGACAGGATCGGGTGCTTTCAGGGTGATGTGGCCGTAGGAGATCCCTTCTGGCACGCTTAACCCTCTTGACCTCGCCAACGACAAGATGGGAAACGAGGAAAAAAAACTGGGCCAAGTCCAGAACTCAAATAAGTAAAAAAAGCAAAAGGAACCTGGTATTCCCAGGCGGTCTCCCATCCAGGTACTAACCAGGCCCTACCCTGCTTATCCTCCAAGATCAGACAAGATCGGGCGCTTTCAGGGTGATGTGGCCGTAGGCGAGCTCTTCCGGCACGCTCAACCCTCTTGACCTCGCCAACGACAAGATGGGAAACGAGGAAAAAAAACAGGGCCAAGTCCAGAACTCAAATAAATAAAAGAAGCCTACTACACCAGGTATTCCCAGGCGGTCTCCTTTCCTGGTACTAACCAGGCCGGACGCTGCTTAGCCTCCGAGATCAGACAAGATTGGGTGCTTTCAGGGTGATGTGGCCGTAGGAGATCCCTTCTGGCACGCTCAACCCTCTTGACCTCGCCAACGACAAGATGGGAAACGAGGAAAAAAAACTGGCCAAGTCCAGAACTCAAATAAATAAAAGAAGCCTACGGCACCTGGTATTCCCAGGCGGTCTCCCATCCAGGTACTATCCATGCCTGACCCTGCTTAGCTTCCGAGATCATACGAGATCGGGCGCTTTCAGGGTGATGTGGCCATAAACGATCTCTTCTGGCATGCTCAACCCTCTTGACCTCGCTAACGACAAGATGGGAAACGAGGAAAAAAAACAGGGCCAAGTCCAGAACTCAAATAATTAAAAGAAGCCTACAGCACCTGGTATTCCCATGCGGTCTCCCATCCTGGTACTAACAAGGCCCGACCCTGCTTATCCTCCAAGATCAGACAAGATTGGGCGCTTTAAGGGTGATGTGGCCGTAGGGGATCTCTTCTGGCACGCTCAACCCTCTTTACCTCGCCAACGACAAGATGGGAAACGAGGAAAAAAAACAGGGCCAAGTCCAGAACTCAAATAAGTAAAAGAAGCCTAGGGCACCTGGTATTCCCAGGCGGTCTCCCATCCAGGTACTAACCAGGCCTGACCCTGCTTAGCCTCCAAGATCAGACGAGATCAGGCGCTTTGAGGGTGATGTTGCCGTACGCGATCTCTTCCGCCATACTCAACCCTCTTGACCTTGCTAACGACAAGATGGGAAAGGAGGAAAAAAAAACAGGGCCAAGTCAAGAACTCAAATAAATAAAAGAAGCCTACGGCACCTGGTATTCCCAGGCAGTCTCCCATACAGGTACTAAGCAGGCCCGACCCTGCTTAGCCTCCGAGATCAGACGAGATTGGGCGCTTTCAGGGTGATGTGGCCGTAGGCGATCTCTTCTGGCACGCTCAACCCTCTTGACCTCGCAAACAACAAGATGGGAAACAAGGAAAAAAAACAGGGCCAAGTGCAGGACTCAAATAAATAAAAGAAGCCTACAGCACAAGGTATTCCCATGCGGTCTCCCATCCTGGTAGTAACCAGGCCCGACGCTGCTTAGCCTCCGAGATCAGACGAGATCGGGCGCTTTCAGGGTGATTTGGCCGTAGTCAATCTCTTCCGGCACGCTCAACCCTCTTGACCTCGCCAACGACAAGATGGGAAACGAGGAAAAAAAACAGGGCCAAGTCCAGAACTCAAATAAATAAAAGAAGTCTACGGAACCTGGTATACCCAGGCGGTCTCCCATCCAGGTACTAACAAGGCCTGACCCTGCTTAGCCTCCGAGATCAGACGAGATTGGGCGCTTTCAGGGTGATGTGGCCGTAGGCGATCTCTTCTGGCACGCTCAACCCTCTTGACCTCGCCAACGACAAGATGGGAAACGAGGAAAAAAAACTGGGCCAAGTGCAGAACTCAAATAAATAAAAGAAGCCTACGGCACCTGGTATTCCCAGGCAGTCTCCCATCCAGGTACTAACCAGGCCCGACCCTGCTTAGTCTCCAAGATCAGAGAAGATCGGGCGCTTTCAGGGTGATGTGGCCGTAGACGATCTCTTCCGGCACGCTCAACCCTCTTGACCTCGCTAACGACAAGATGGGAAACGAGGAAAAAAAACAAGGCCAAGTCCAGAACTCAAATAATTAAAAGAAGTCTACAGCACCAGGTATTCCCATGCGGTCTCCCATCCTGGTACTAACCAGGCCCGACCCTGCTTAGCCTCCGAGATCAGACGAAATCGGGCGCTTTCAGGGTGATGTTGCCGTACGCGATCTCTTCCGGCACGCTCAACCCTCTTGACCTCGCCAACGACAAGATGGGAAACAAGGAAAAAAAACTGGGCCAAATGCAGAACTCAAATAAATAAAAGAAGCCTACGGCACCTGGTATTCCCAGGCAGTCTCCCATCCAGGTACTAACCAGGCCCGACCCTGCTTAGTCTCCAAGATCAGAGAAGATCGGGCGCTTTCAGGGTGATGTGGCCGTAGGTGATCTCTTCCGACACGCTCAACCCTCTTGACTTCGCCAACGACAAGATGGGAAACGAGGAAAAAAAACAGGGCCAAGTCCAGAACTCAAATAAATAAAAGAAGCCTACGTCACCTGGTATTCCCAGGCGGTCTCCCATCCAAGTACCAACCAGGCCCGTCCCTGCTTAGCCTCCGAGATCAGACGTGATCGGTCGCTTTCAGGATGATGTGGCCATAGGCGATCTCTTCCGGCACGCTCAACCCTCTTGACCTTGCCAACGACAAGATGGGAAAGGAGGAAAAAAAAGAGGGCCAAGTCCAGAACTCAAATTGATAAAAGAAGCCTACGGCACCTGGTATTCCCAGGTGGTCTCCCATCCAGGTACTAACCAGGCCCGACCCTGCTTAGCCTCCGAGATCGGACAAGATCGGGCGCTTTCAGGGTGATGTTGCCGTACACGATCTCTTCCAGCACGCTCAAACCTCTTGACCTCGCCAACGACAAGATGGGAAACGAGGAAAAAAAACAGGGCCAAGTCCAGAACTCAAATAAATAAAAGAAGCCTACGGCACCAGGTATTCCCATGCGGTCTCCCATCCTGGTACTAACCAGGCCCGACCTTGCTTAGCCTCCGAGATCAGACGAGATCGGGCGCTTTCAGGGTGATGTGGCCATAGGTGGTCTCTTCCAACACGCTCAACCCTCTTGACTTCGCCAACGACAAGATGGGAAAGGAGGAAAAAAAAGAGGGCCAAGTACAGAACTCAAATAGATAAAAGAAGCCTACGGCACCTGGTATTCCCAGGCGGTCTCCCATCCAGGTACTAACCAGGCCCGACCCTGCTTAGCCTCCGAGATCCGACAAGATCGGGCGCTTTCAGGGTGATGTGGCTGTAGGCGATCTCTTCCGGCACGCTCAACCCTCTTGACCTCGCCAACGACAAGATGGGAAACTAGGAAAAAAAACAGGGCCAAGTCCAGAACTCAAATAAATAAAAGAAGCCTACAGCACCTGGTATTCCCAGGCGGTCTCCATCCAGGTACTAACCAGGCCCGACCCTGCTTAGCCTCCGAGATCAGACGAGATCGGGCGCTTTTAGGGTGATGTGGCCGTAGACGATCTATTCTGGCACGCTCAAACCTCTTGACCTCCCGAAAGACAAGATGGGAAACGAGGAAAAAAAAACAGGGCCAAGTCCAGAACTCAAATAAATAAAAGAAGCCTACGGCATCTGGTACTCCCAGGCGGTCTCCCATCCAGGTACTAACAAGGCCCGACCCTGCTTAGCCTACGAGATCAGACGAGATCCGGCGCTTTCAGGGTGATGTGGCTGTAGGCGATCTCTTCCGGCACGCTTAACCCTCTTGACCTCGCCAACGACAAGATGGGAAACGATGAAATAAAACAGGGCCAAGTCCAGAACTCAAATAAATAAAAGAAGCCTACGGCACCTGGTATTCCCAGGCGGTCTCCCATCCAGGTACTAACCAGGCCCGACCCTGCTTAGCCTCCGAGATCAGACGAGATCAGGCGCTTTCAGGGTGATGTGGCCGTAGGCGATCTCTTCCGGCACGCTCAACCCTCTTGACCTCGCCAACGACAAGATGGGAAACGAGGAAAAAAAACAGGGCCAAGTCCAGAACTCAAATAAAGAAAAGAAGTCTACGGAACCTGGTATTCCCAGGCGGTCTCCGTCCAGGTACTAACCAGGCCCGACCCTGCTTAGCCTCCGAGATCAGACGAGATCGAGCGCTTTCAGGGTGATGTGGCCATAGGCGATCTCTTCTGGCACGCTCAACCCTCTTGACCTCGCCAACGACAAGATGGGAAACGAGGAAAAAGAACATGGCCAAGTCCAGAACTCAAATAAATAAAAGAAGCCTACGGCACCTGGTATTCCCAGGCGGTCTCCCATCCATGTACTAACCAGGCCCGACCCTGCTTAGCCTCCGAGATCAGACGAGATTGGGCGCTTTCAGGGTAATGTGGCCATAGGCGATTTCTGCCGGCACGCTCAACCCTCTTGACCTCGCCAACGACAAGATGGGAAACGAGGAAAAAAAACAGGGCCATGTCCAGAACACAAATAAAAAAAAGAAGACTACGGCACCAGGTATTCCCAGGCGGTCTCCCATCCAAGTACTAACCAGGCCCGACCCTGCTTAGCCTCCGAGATGAGACGAGATCGGGCGCTTTCACGGTGATGTGGCCGTAGGCGATCTCTTCTGGCACGCTCAACCCTCTTGACCTCGCCAACGACAAGATGGGAAACGAGGAAAAAAAACAGGGCCAAGTCCAGAACTCAAATAAATAAAAGAAGCCTACGGCATTTGGTATTCCCAGGCAGTCTCCCATCCAGTTACTAACCAGGCACAACCCTGCTAAGCCTCCGAGATCAGACGAGATCGGGCGCTTTCAGGGTGATGTGGCCAAAGGCGAGCTCTCCCGGCATGCTCAACCCTCTTGACCTCGCCAACGACAAGATGGGAAATGAGGAAAAAAAACAGGGCCAAGTCCAGAACTCAAAAAAATAAAAGAAGCCTACGGCATCTGGTATTCCCAGGCAGTCTCCCATCCAGTTACTAACCAGGCCGAACCCTGCTAAGCTTCCGAGATCAGATGAGATCGGGGGACTTCAGGGTGATGTGGCCGTAGGCGTTCTCTTCCAGCACGCTCAACCCTCTTGACCTCGCCAACGACAAGATGGGAAACGAGGAAAAAAAACAGGGCCAAGTCAACAACTCGAATAAATAAAAGAAGCCTATGGCACCTGGTATTCCCATGCGGTCTCCCTTCCAGGTACTAACCAGGCCCGACCCTGCTTAGCCTCCGAGATCAGACGATATCGGGCGCTTTCAGGGTGATACGGCCATAGGCGATCTCTTCAGGCACGCTCAACCCTCTTGACCTCGCCAACGACAAGATGGGAAACGAAGAAAAAAAACAGGGCCATGTCCAGAACTCAAATAAATAAAAGAAGCCTACAGCACCTGGTATTCCCAGTTGGTGTCCCATCCAGGTACCAACCAGGCCCGAACCTGCTTAGCCTCCGAGATCAGATGAGATCGGGCGCTTTCAGGGTGATGTGGCCGTAGGCGATCTCTTCCGACACGCTCAACCCTCTTGACCTCGCCAACGACAAGATGGGAAATGATGAAAAAAAACAGGGCCAAGTCCAGAACTCAAATAAATAAAAGAAGCCTACAGCACCTGGTATTCCCGGCGGTCTCCCATCCAGGTACCAACCAGGCCCGACCCTGCTTAGCCTCCGAGATCAGACGCTTTCAGGGTGATGCTGCCGTAGGCGATTTCTTCTGGCACGCTCAACCATCTTGACCTCGCCAACGACAAGATGGGAAACGAGGAAAAAAAACAGGGTCAAGTCCAGAACTCAAATAAATAAAAGAAGCCTACGGCACCTGGTGTTCCCAGGCGGTCTCGCATCCAGGTACTAACAAGGCCCGACCCTGCTTAGCCTCCGAGATCAGACGAGATCCGACGCTTTCAGGGTGATGTGGCTGTAGGCGATCTCTTCCGGCAAGCTTAACCCTCTTGACCTAGCCAACGACAAGATGGGAAACGAGGAAAAAAAACAGGGCCAAGTCCAGAACTCAAATAAATAAAAGAAGCCTACGGCACCTGGTATTCCCAGGCGGTCTCCCATCCAGGTACTAACCAGGCCCGACCCTGCTTAGCCTCCGAGATCAGACGAGATCTTGCGCTTTCAGGGTGATGTGGCCGTAGGCAATGTCTTCTGGCAGGCTTAACCCTCTTGACCTCGCCAACGACAAGCTGGGAAATGAGGAAAAAAAAGAGTGTCAAGTCCAGAACTCAAATAGATAAAAGAAGCCTAAGGCACCTGTTATTCCCAGGCGGTCTCTCATCCAGGTACTAACCAGGCCCGACCCTGCTTAGCCTCCAAGATCAGATGAGATCAGGCGCTTTCAGGGTGATGAGGCCGTAGTCAATCTCTTCTGGCACGCTCAACCCTCTTGACCTCGCCAACGACAAGATGGGAAACGAGGAAAAAAAACAGGGCCAAGTCCAGAACTCAAATAAATAAAAGATGCTTACGGCACCTGGTATTCCCAGGCGGTCTCCCATCCAGGTACTAACCAGGCCCGACCCTGCTTAGCCTCCGAGATCAGACGAGATCGGGCGCTTTCAGGGTGATGTGGCCGTAGGCGATCGCTTCTGGCACGCTCAACCCTCTTGACCTCGCCAACGACAAGATGGGAAATGAGGAAAAAAAACATGGCCTAGTCCAGAACTCAAATAAATAAAAGAAGCCTACAGCACCTGGTATTCCCAGGCGGTCTCCCATCCAGGTACTAGCCAGGCCCGACCCTGCTTAGCTTCCAAGATCGGATGAGATCGGGCACTTTCAGGGTGATGTGGCCATAGGCGATCTCTTCTGGCACGCTCAATCCTCTTGACCTCGCCAACGACAAGATGGGAAACGAGGAAAAAAAACTGGGCCAAGTCCACAACTCGAATAAATAAAAGCAGCCTACGGCACCTGGTATTCCCATGCGGTCTCCCATCCAGGTACTAACCAGGCCCGACGCTGCTTAGCCTCCGAGATCAGACGATATCGGGCGCTTTCAGGGTGATATGGCCGTAGGCGATGTCTTCCGGCACGCTCAACCCTCTTGACCTCGCCAACGACAAGATGGGAAACGAGGAAAAAAAACAGGGCCAAGTCCAGAACTCAAATAAATAAAAGAAGCCTATGGCACCTGGTATTCCCAGTTGGTCTCCAATCCAGGTAATAACCAGGCCCGACCCTGCTTAGCCTCCGAGATCAGACGAGATCGGGCGCTTTCAGGGTGATGTGGCCGTAGGCGATCTCTTCCGGCACGCTCAACCCTCTTGACCTCGCCAACGACAAGATGGGAAACGAGGAAAAAAAACATGGCCTAGTCCAGAACTCAAATAAATAAAAGAAGCCTACAGCACCTGGTATTCCCAGGCGGTCTCCCATCCAGGTACTAGCCAGGCCCGACCCTGCTTAGCCTCCAAGATCGGATGAGATCGGGCACTTTCAGGGTGATGTGGCCATAGGCGATCTCTTCTGGCACGCTCAATCCTCTTGACCTCGCCAACGACAAGATGGGAAACGAGGAAAAAAAACAGGGCCAAGTCCACAACTCGAATAAATAAAAGCAGCCTACGGCACCTGGTATTCCCATGCGGTCTCCCATCCAGGTACTAACCAGGCCCGACGCTGCTTAGCCTCCGAGATCAGACGATATTGGGCGCTTTCAGGGTGATATGGCCGTAGGCGATGTCTTCCGGCATGCTCAACCCTCTTGACCTCGCCAACGACAAGATGGGAAACGAGGAAAAAAAACAGGGCCAAGTCCAGAACTCAAATAAATAAAAGAAGCCTATGGCACCTGGTATTCCCAGTTGGTCTCCCATCCAGGTAATAACCAGGCCCGACCCTGCTTAGCCTCCGAGATCAGACGAGATCGGGCGCTTTCAGGGTGATGTGGCCGTAGGCGTTCTCTTCCGGCACGCTCAACCCTCTTGACCTCGCCAACGACAAGATGGGAAATGATGAAAAAAAACAGGGCCAAGTCCAGAACTCAAATAAATAAAAGAAGCCTACTGCAACTGGTATTCCCAGGCAGTCTCCCATCCACTTGCTAACCAGGCCCGACCCTGCTTAGCCTCCAAGATCAGACGAAATCGGGCGCTTTCAGGTTGATGTGGACGTAGGCGATCTCTTCCGGCACGCTCAACCCTCTTGACCTCGGCAGCGGCAAGATGGGAATCGAGGAAAAAAAAACAGGGCACGTCCCGAACGCAAAATACAAAAGAAGCCTACGGCACCTGGTATTCCCAGGCGGTCTCCCATCCAGGTACTAACCAGGCCCGACCCTGCTTAGCCTCCGAGATCAGACGAGATCGGGCACTTTCAGGGTGATGTGGCTGTAGGCGATCTCTTCCGGCACGCTCAACCCTCTTGACCTCGGCAGTGGCAAGATGGGAAACGAGGAAAAAAAAACAGGGCACGTCCAGAACGCAAAAAACACAAGAAGCCTACAGCACCTGGTATTCCCAGGCGGTCTCCCATCCAGGTACTAACCAGGCCCGACCCTGCTTAGCCTCCGAGATCAGACGAGATCGGGCGCTTTCAGGGTGATGTGGCCGTAGGCGATCTCTTCTGGCACGCTCAACCCTCTTGACCTCGGCAGCGGCAAGATGGGAAACGAAGACAAAAAAACAGAGCACGTCCAGAACGCAAAAAACATAAGAAGCCTACGGCACCTGGTATTCCCAGGCGGTCTCCCATCCAGGTACTAACCAGGCCCGACCCTGCTTAGCCTCCGAGATCGGGCGCTTTCAGGGTGATGTGGCCGTAGGCGATCTCTTCCGGCACGCTCAACCCTCTTGACCTCGGCAGCGGCAAGATGGGAAACGAGAAAAAAAAAACAGGGCACGTCCAGAACGCAAAAAACAAAAGAAGCCTACGGCACCTGGTATTCCCAGGCGGTCTCCCATCCAGGCACTAACCAGGCCCGACCCTCCTTAGCCTCCGAGATCAGACGAGATCGGGCGCTTTCAGGGTGATGTGGTCGTAGGCGATCTCTTCTGCAACGCTTAACCCTCTTGACCTCGGCAGCGGCAAGATGGGAAACGAGGAAAAAAAAACAGGGCACGTCCAGAACGCAAAAAACAAAAGAAGCCTACGGCACCTGGTATTCCCAGGCGGTCTCCCATCCAGGTACTAACCAGGCACGACCCTGCTTAGCCTCCGAGACCAGACGAGATGGGCCCTTTCAAGGTAATGTGGCCGTAGGTGATCTCTTCCGGCACGCTCAACCCTCTTGACCTCGGCAGCGGCAAGATGGGAATCGAGGAAAAAAAAACAGGGCACGTCCCGAACGCAAAATACAAAAGAAGCCTACGGCACCTGGTATTCCCAGGCGGTCTCCCATCCAGGTACTAACCAGGCCCGACCCTGCTTAGCCTCCGAGATCAGACGAGATCGGGCGCTTTCAGGGTGATGTGGCTGTAGGCGATCTCTTCCGGCACGCTCAACCCTCTTGACCTCGGCAGTGGCAAGATGGGAAATGAGGAAAAAAAAACAGGGCACGTCCAGAACGCAAAAAACACAAGAAGCCTACAGCACCTGGTATTCCCAGGCGGTCTCCCATCCAGGTACTAACCAGGCCCGACCCTGCTTAGCCTCCGAGATCAGACGAGATCGGGCGCTTTCAGGGTGATGTGGCCGTAGGCGATCTCTTCTGGCACGCTCAACCCTCTTGACCTCGGCAGCGGCAAGATGGGAAACGAAGACAAAAAAACAGAGCACGTCCAGAACGCAAAAAAAAAAGAAGCCTACGGCACCTGGTATTCCCAGGCGGTCTCCCATCCAGGTACTAACCAGGCCCGACCCTGCTTAGCCTCCGAGATCGGGCGCTTTCAGGGTGATGTGGCCGTAGGCGATCTCTTCCGGCACGCTCAACCCTCTTGACCTCGGCAGCGGCAAGATGGGAAACGAGAAAAAAAAAACAGGGCACGTCCAGAACGCAAAAAACAAAAGAAGCCTACGGCACCTGGTATTCCCAGGCGGTCTCCCATCCAGGCACTAACCAGGCCCGACCCTCCTTAGCCTCCGAGATCAGACGAGATCGGGCGCTTTCAGGGTGATGTGGTCGTAGGCGATCTCTTCTGCAACGCTTAACCCTCTTGACCTCGGCAGCGGCAAGATGGGAAACGAGGAAAAAAAAAACAGGGCACGTCCAGAACGCAAAAAACAAAAGAAGCCTACGGCACCTGGTATTCCCAGGCGGTCTCCCATCCTGGTACTAACCAGGCCCGACCCTGCTTAGCCTCCGAGACCAGACGAGATGGGCCCTTTCAAGGTAATGTGGCCGTAGGTGATCTCTTCCGGCACGCTCAACCCTCTTGACCTCGGCAGCGGCAAGATGGGAAAAGAGGAAAAAAAAACAGGGCACGTCCAGAAAGCAAAAAACAAAAGAAGCCTACGGCACCTGGTATTCCCAGGCGGTCTCCCATCCAGGTACTAACCAGGCCCGACCCTGCTTAGCCTCCGAGATCAGATGAGATCGGGCGCTTTCAGGGTGATGTGGCCGTAGGCGATCTCTTCCGGCACGCTCAACCCTCTTGATCTCGGCAGCGGCAAGATGGGAAATGAGGAAAAAAAAACAGGAAACGTCCAGAACGCAAAAAACAAAAGAAGCCTACGGCAGCTGGTATTCCCAGGTGGTCTCCCATCCAGGCACTAACCAGGCCCGACCCTGCTTAGCCTCCAAGATCAAACAAGATCGGGCGCTTTCAGGGTGATGTGGCCGTAGGCGATCTCTTCTGCAACGCTCAACACTCTTGACCTCGGCAGCGGCAAGATGGGAAACGAGGAAAAAAAAAACAGGGCACGTCCAGAACGCAAAAAACAAAAGAAGCCTATGGCACCTGGTATTCCCAGGCGGTCTCCCATCCAGGTACTAACCAGGCCCGACCCTGCTTAGCCTCCGAGATCAGACGAGATCTGGCGCTTTCAGGGTGATGTTGCCGTAGGCGATCTCTTCTGGCACGCTCAACCCTCTTGACCTCGGCAGCGGCAAGATGGGAAACGAGGAAAAAAAAACAGGGCACGTCCAGAACGCAAAAAACAAAAGAAGCCTACGGCACCTGGTATTCCCAGGCAGTCTCCAATCCAGGTACAAACCAGGCCCGACCCTGCTTAGCCTCCAAGATCAAACGAGATCGGGCGCTTTCAGGGTGATGTGGCCATAGGCGATCTATTCTGCAACGCTCAACCCTCTTGACCTCGGCAGCGGCAAGATGGGAAACGAGGAAAAAAAAACAGGGCACGTCCAGAACGCAAAAAACAAAAGAAGCCTACGGCACCTGGTATTCCCAAGCGGTCTCCCATCCAGGTAATAACCAGGCCCAACCCTGCTTAGCCTCCGAGATCAGACGAGATCGGGCGCTTTCAGGGTGATGTGGCCGTAAGCGATCTCTTCCAGCATGCTCAACCCTCTTGACCTCGGCAGCGGCAAGATGGGAAACGAGGAAAAAAAAAACAGGGCACGTCCAGAACGCAAAAAACAAAAAAAGCCTACGGCACCTGGTATTCCCAGGCGGTCTCCCATCCAGGTACTAACCAGGCCCGACCCTGCTTAGCCTCCGAGACTAGACGAGATGGGCCTTTTCAAGGTAATGTGGCCGTAGGTGATCTCTTCCGGCACGCTCAACCCTCTTGACCTCGGCAGCGGCAAGATGGGAAAAAAGGAAAAAAAAACAGGGCACGTCCAGAACGCAAAAAACAAAAGAAGCCTACGGCACCTGGTATTCCAAGGCGGTCTCCCATCCAGGTACTAACCAGGCTCGGCCCTGCTTAGCCTCTGAGATCAGATGAGATCGGGCGCTTTCAGAGTGATGTGGCCGTAGGCGATCTTTTCTGGCACGCTCAACCCTCTTGACCTCGGCAGCGGCAAGATGGGAAACGAGGAAAAAAAAAACAGGAAACGTCCAGAACGCAAAAAACAAAAGAAGCCTACGGCACCTGGTATTCCCAGGCGGTCTCCCATCCAGGTACTAACCAGGCCCGACCCTGCTTAGCCTCTGAGATCAAACGAGATCGGGCGCTTTCAGGGTGATGTGGCCGTAGGCGATCTCTTCTGCAACGCTCAACCCTCTTGACCTCGGCAGCGGCAAGATGGGAAATGAGGAAAAAAAAACAGGGCACGTCCAGAACGCAAAAAACAAAAGAAGCCTACGGCACATGGTATTCCCAGGCGGTCTCCCATCCAGGTACTAACCAGGACCAACCCTGCTTAGCCTCCGAGATCAGACGAGATCGGGCGCTTTCAGGGTGATGTGGCCGTAGGCGATCTCTTCCGGCATGCTCAACCCTATTGACCTCGGCAGCGGCAAGATGGGAAACGAGGAAAAAAAAAACAGGCACGTCCAGAACGCAAAAAACAAAAGAAGCCTACGGCACCTGGTATTCCCAGGCGGTCTCCCATCCAGGTACTAACCAGGCCCGACCCTGCTTAGCCTCCGAGATCAGACGAGATCGGGCGCTTTCAGGGTGATGTGGCCGTAGGCGATTTCCTCTGGCACACTCAACCCTCTTGACCCCGGCAGCGGCAAGATGGGAAACGAGGAAAAAAAAACAGGGCACGTCCAGAACGTAAAAAACAAAAGAAGCCTATGGCACCTGGTATTCCCAGGCGGTCTCCCATCCAGGTACTAACCAGGCCCGACCCTGCTTAGCCTCCGAGATCAGACGAGATTGTGCGCTTTCAGGGTGATGTGGCCGTAGGCGATCTCTCTTGCAACGCTCAACCCTCTTGACCTCGGCAGCGGCAAGATGGGAAACGAGGAGAAAAAAACAGGGCACGTCCAGAACGCAAAAAACAAAAGAAGCCTACGGCACCTGGTATTCCCAGGCGGTCTCCCATCCAGGTACTAACCATGCCCAACCCTGCTTAGCCTCCGAGATCAGACGAGATCGGGCGCTTTCAGGGTGATGTGGCCCAAGGCGATCTTTTCTGCAACGCTCAACCCTCTTGACCTCGGCAGCGGCAAGATGGGAAACGAGGAAAAAAAAACAGGAAACGTCCAGAACGCAAAAAACAAAAGAAGCCTACGGCACCTGGTATTCCCAGGCAGTCTCCCATCCGGGTACAAACCAGGCCCGACCCTGCTTAGCCTCCAAGATCAAACGAGATTGGGCGCTTTCAGGGTGATGTGGCCGTAGGCGATCTATTCTGCAACGCTCAACCCTCTTGACCTCGGCAGCGGCAAGATGGGAAACGAGGAAAAAAAACAGGGCACGTCCAGAACGCAAAAAACAAAAGAAGCCTACGGCACCTGGTATTCCCAAGCGGTCTCCCATCCAGGTAATAACCAGGCCCAACCCTGCTTAGCCTCCGAGATCAGACGAGATCGGGCGCTTTCAGGGTGATGTGGCCGTAGGCGATCTCTTCTGGCATGCTCAACCCTCTTGACCTCGGCAGCGGCAAGATGGGAAACGAGGAAAAAAAAACAGGGCACGTCCAGAACGCAAAAAACAAAAAAAGCCTACGGCACCTGGTATTCCCAGGTACTAACCAGGCCCGACCCTGCTTAGCCTCCGAGACTAGACGAGATGGGCCCTTTCAAGGTAATGTGGCCGTAGGTGATCTCTTCCGGCATGCTCAACCCTCTTGACCTCGGCACCGGCAAGATGGGAAAAGAGGAAAAAAAAACAGGGCACGTCCAGAACGCAAAAAACAAAAGAAGCCTATGGCACCTGGTATTCCCAGGCGGTCTCCCATCCAGGTACTAACCAGGCTCGACCCTGCTTAGCCTCTGAGATCAGACGAGATCGGGCGCTTTCAGGGTGATGTGGCCGTAGGAGATCTTTTCTGGCACGCTCAACCCTCTTAACCTCGGCAGCGGCAAGATGGGAAACGAGGAAAAAAAAAACAGGAAACGTCCAGAACGCAAAAAACAAAAGAAGCCTACGGCACCTGGTATTCCCAGGCGGTCTCCCATCCAGGTACTAACCAGGCCCGACCCTGCTTAGCCTCCAAGATCAAACGAGATCGGGCGCTTTCAGGGTGATGTGGCCGTAGGCGATCTCTTCTGCAATGCTCAACCCTCTTGACCTCGGCAGCGGCAAGATGGGAAACGAGGAAAAAAAAACAGGGCACGTCCAGAACGCAAAAAACAAAAGAAGCCTACGGCACATGGTATTCCCAGGCGGTCTCCCATCCAGGTACTAACCAGGACCAACCCTGCTTAGCCTCCGAGATCAGACGAGATCGGGCGCTTTCAGGGTGATGTGGCCGTAGGCGATCTCTTCTGGCATGCTAAACCCTCTTCACCTCGGCAGCGGCAAGATGGGAAACGAGGAAAAAAAAAACAGGCACGTCCAGAACGCAAAAAACAAAAGAAGCCTACGGCACCTGGTATTCCCGGGCGGTCTCCCATCCAGGTACTAACCAGGCCCGACCCTGCTTAGCCTCCAAGATCAAACAAGATCGGGCGCTTTCAGGGTGATGTGGCCGTAGGCGATCTCTTCCGGCACGCTCAACCCTCTTGACCTCGGCAGCGGCAAGATGGGAAACGAGGAAAAAAAAACAGGAAACGTCCAGAACGCAAAAAACAAAAGAAGCCTACGGCACCTGGTATTCCCAGGCGGTCTCCCATCCAGGTACTAACCAGGCCTGACCCTGCTTAGCCTCCAAGATAAAACAAGATCGGGCGCTTTCAGGGTGATGTGGCCGTAGGCGATCTCTTCTGCAACGCTCAACACTCTTGACCTCGGCAGCGGCAAGATGGGAAACGAGGAAAAAAAAAACAGGGCACGTCCAGAACGCAAAAAACAAAAGAAGCCTATGGCACCTGGTATTCCCAGGCGGTCTCCCATCCAGGTACTAACCAGGCCCGACCCTGCTTTGCCTCCGAGATCAGACGAGATCTGGCGCTTTCAGGGTGATGTTGCCGTAGGCGATCTCTTCTGGCACGCTCAACCCTCTTGACCTCGGCAGCGGCAAGATGGGAAACGAGGAAAAAAAACATGGCCTAGTCCAGAACTCAAATAAATAAAAGAAGCCTACAGCACCTGGTATTCCCAGGCGGTCTCCCATCCAGGTACTAGCCAGGCCCGACCCTGCTTAGCCTCCAAGATCGGATGAGATCGGGCACTTTCAGAGTGATGTGGCCATAGGCGATCTCTTCTGGCACGCTCAATCCTCTTGACCTCGCCAACGACAAGATGGGAAACGAGGAAAAAAAACAGGGCCAAGTCCACAACTCGAATAAATAAAAGCAGCCTACGGCACCTGGTATTCCCATGCGGTCTCCCATCCAGGTACTAACCAGGCCCGACGCTGCTTAGCCTCCGAGATCAGACGATATCGGGCGCTTTCAGGGTGATATGGCCGTAGGCGATGTCTTCCGGCACGCTCAACCCTCTTGACCTCGCCAACGACAAGATGGGAAACGAGGAAAAAAAAACAGGGCACGTCCAGAACGCAAAAAACACAAGAAGCCTACAGCACCTGGTATTCCCAGGCGGCCTCCCATCCAGGTACTAACCAGGCCCGACCCTGCTTAGCCTCCGAGATCAGAGGAGATCGGGCGCTTTCAGGGTGATGTGGCCGTAGGCGATCTCTTCTGGCACGCTCAACCCTCTTGACCTCGGCAGCGGCAGGATGGGAAACGAAGACAAAAAAACAGAGCACGTCCAGAACGCAAAAAACAAAAGAAGCCTACGGCACCTGGTATTCCCAGGCGGTCTCCCATCCAGGTACTAACCAGGCCCGACCCTGCTTAGCCTCCGAGATCGGGCGCTTTCAGGGTGATGTGGCCGTAGGCGATCTCTTCCGGCACGCTCAACCCTCTTGACCTCGGCAGCGGCAAGATGGGAAACGAGAAAAAAAAAACAGGGCACGTCCAGAACGCAAAAAACAAAAGAAGCCTACGGCACCTGGTATTCCCAGGCGGTCTCCCATCCAGGCACTAACCAGGCCCGACCCTCCTTAGCCTCCGAGATCAGACGAGATCGGGCGCTTTCAGGGTGATGTGGTCGTAGGCGATCTCTTCTGCAACGCTTAACCCTCTTGACCTCGGCAGCGGCAAGATGGGAAACGAGGAAAAAAAAACAGGGCACGTCCAGAACGCAAAAAACAAAAGAAGCCTACGGCACCTGGTATTCCCAGGCGGTCTCCCATCCAGGCCCAACCCTGCTTAGCCTCCGAGACCAGAGGAGATGGGCCCTTTCAAGGTAATGTGGCCGTAGGTGATCTCTTCCGGCACGCTCAACCCTCTTGACCTCGGCAGCGGCAAGATGGGAATCGAGGAAAAAAAACAGGGCACGTCCCGAACGCAAAATACAAAAGAAGCCTACGGCACCTGGTATTCCCAGGCGGTCTCCCATCCAGGTACTAACCAGGCCCGACCCTGCTTAGCCTCCAAGATCAGACGAGATCGGGCGCTTTCAGGGTGATGTGGCTGTAGGCGATCTCTTCCGGCACGCTCAACCCTCTTGACCTCGGCAGTGGCAAGATGGGAAATGAGGAAAAAAAAACAGGGCACGTCCAGAACGCAAAAAACACAAGAAGCCTACAGCACCTGGTATTCCCAGGCGGTCTCCCATCCAGGTACTAACCAGGCCCGACCCTGCTTAGCCTCCGAGATCAGACGAGATCGGGCGCTTTCAGGGTGATGTGGCCGTAGGCGATCTCTTCTGGCACGCTCAACCCTCTTGACCTCGGCAGCGGCAAGATGGGAAACGAAGACAAAAAAACAGAGCACGTCCAGAACGCAAAAAACAAAAGAAGCCTACGGCACCTGGTATTCCCAGGCGGTCTCCCATCCAGGTACTAACCAGGCCCGACCCTGCTTAGCCTCCGAGATCGGGCGCTTTCAGGGTGATGTGGCCGTAGGCGATCTCTTCCGGCACGCTCAACCCTCTTGACCTCGGCAGCGGCAAGATGGGAAACGAGAAAAAAAAAACAGGGCACGTCCAGAACGCAAAAAACAAAAGAAGCCTACGGCACCTGGTATTCCCAGGCGGTCTCCCATCCAGGCACTAACCAGGCCCGACCCTCCTTAGCTTCCGAGATCAGACGAGATCGGGCGCTTTCAGGGTGATGTGGTCGTAGGCGATCTCTTCTGCAACGCTTAACCCTCTTGACCTCGGCAGCGGCAAGATGGGAAACGAGGAAAAAAAAACAGGGCACGTCCAGAACGCAAAAAACAAAAGAAGCCTACGGCACCTGGTATTCCCAGGCGGTCTCCCATCCAGGTACTAACCAGGCCCGACCCTGCTTAGCCTCCGAGACCAGACGAGATGGGCCCTTTCAAGGTAATGTGGCCGTAGGTGATCTCTTCCGGCACGCTCAACCCTCTTGACCTCGGCAGCGGCAAGATGGGAAAAGAGGAAAAAAAAACAGGGCACGTCCAGAAAGCAAAAAACAAAAGAAGCCTACGGCACCTGGTATTCCCAGGCGGTCTCCCATCCAGGTACTAACCAGGCCCGAACCTGCTTAGCCTCCGAGATCAGATGAGATCGGGCGCTTTCAGGGTGATGTGGCCGTAGGCGATCTCTTCCGGCACGCTCAACCCTCTTGATCTCGGCAGCGGCAAGATGGGAAATGAGGAAAAAAAAACAGGAAACGTCCAGAACGCAAAAAACAAAAGAAGCCTACGGCACCTGGTATTCCCAGGCGGTCTCCCATCCAGGTACTAACCAGGCCCGACCCTGCTTAGCCTCCAAGATCAAACAAGATCGGGCGCTTTCAGGGTGATGTGGCCGTAGGCGATCTCTTCCGGCACGCTCAACCCTCTTGACCTCGGCAGCGGCAAGATGGGAAACGAGGAAAAAAAAACAGGAAACGTCCAGAACGCAAAAAACAAAAGAAGCCTACGGCACCTGGTATTCCCAGGCGGTCTCCCATCCAGGTACTAACCAGGCCTGACCCTGCTTAGCCTCCAAGATCAAACAAGATCGGGCGCTTTCAGGGTGATGTGGCCGTAGGCGATCTCTTCTGCAACGCTCAACACTCTTGACCTCAGCAGCGGCAAGATGGGAAACGAGGAAAAAAAAAACAGGGCACGTCCAGAACGCAAAAAGCAAAAGAAGCCTATGGCACCTGGTATTCCCAGGCGGTCTCCCATCCAGGTACTAACCAGGCCCGACCCTGCTTAGCCTCCGAGATCAGACGAGATCTGGCGCTTTCAGGGTGATGTTGCCGTAGGCGATCTCTTCTGGCACGCTCAACCCTCTTGACCTCGGCAGCGGCAAGATGGGAAACGAGGAAAAAAAAACAGGGCACGTCCAGAACGCAAAAAAAAAAAGAAGCCTACGGCACCTGGTATTCCCAGGCGGTCTCCCATCCAGGTACTAACCAGGCCCGACCCTGCTTAGCCTCCGAGATCAGACGAGATCGAGTGCTTTCAGGGTGATGTGGCCTTGGCGATCTCTTCCGCAACGCTCAACCCTCTTGACCTCTTTAGCGGCAAGATGGGAAACGAGGAAAAAAAAACAGGGCACGTCCAGAACGCAAAAAACAAAAGAAGCCTACGGCACATGGTATTCCCAGGCGGTCTCCCATCCAGGTACTAACCATGCCCAACCCTGCTTAGCCTCCGAGATCAGACGAGATCGGGCGCTTTCAGGGTGATGTGGCCCAAGGCGATCTTTTCCGCAACGCTCAACCCTCTTGACCTCGGCAGCGGCAAGATGGGAAACGAGGAAAAAAAAACAGGAAACGTCCAGAACGCAAAAAACAAAAGAAGCCTACGGCACCTGGTATTCCCAGGCAGTCTCCCATCCAGGTACAAACCAGGCCCGACCCTGCTTAGCCTCCAAGATCAAACGAGATCGGGCGCTTTCAGGGTGATGTGGCCATAGGCGATCTATTCTGCAACGCTCAACCCTCTTGACCTCGGCAGCGGCAAGATGGGAAACGAGGAAAAAAAAACAGGGCACGTCCAGAACGCAAAAAACAAAAGAAGCCTACGGCACCTGGTATTCCCAAGCGGTCTCCCATCCAGGTAATAACCAGGCCCAACCCTGCTTAGCCTCCGAGATCAGACGAGATCGGGCGCTTTCAGGGTGATGTGGCCGTAAGCGATCTCTTCCGGCATGCTCAACCCTCTTGACCTCGGCAGCGGCAAGATGGGAAACGAGGAAAAAAAAAACAGGGCACGTCCAGAAGGCAAAAAACAAAAAAAGCCTACGGCACCTGGTATTCCCAGGCGGTCTCCCATCCAGGTACTAACCAGGCCCGACCCTGCTTAGCCTCCGAGACTAGAGATGGGCCCTTTCAAGGTAATGTGGCCGTAGGTGATCTCTTCCGGCACGCTCAACCCTCTTGACCTCGGCAGCGGCAAGATGGGAAAAGAGGAAAAAAAAACAGGGCACGTCCAGAACGCAAAAAACAAAAGAAGCCTACGGCACCTGGTATTCCAAGGCGGTCTCCCATCCAGGTACTAACCAGGCTCGACCCTGCTTAGCCTCTGAGATCAGATGAGATCGGGCGCTTTCAGAGTGATGTGGCCGTAGGCGATCTTTTCTGGCACGCTCAACCCTCTTGACCTCGGCAGCGGCAAGATGGGAAACGAGGAAAAAAAAAACAGGAAACGTACAGAACGCAAAAAACAAAAGAAGCCTACAGCACCTGGTATTCCCAGGCAGTCTCCCATCCAGGTACTAACCAGGCCCGACCCTGCTTAGCCTCTGAGATCACACGAGATCGGGCGCTTTCAGGGTGATGTGGCCGTAGGCGATCTCTTCTGCAACGCTCAACCCTCTTGACCTCGGCAGCGGCAAGATGGGAAATGAGGAAAAAAAAACAGGGCACGTCCAGAACGCAAAAAACAAAAGAAGCCTACGGCACATGGTATTCCCAGGCGGTCTCCCATCCAGGTACTAACCAGGACCAACCCTGCTTAGCCTCCGAGATCAGACGAGATCGGGCGCTTTCAGGGTGATGTGGCCATAGGCGATCTCTTCCGGCATGCTCAACCCTCTTGACCTCGGCAGCGGCAAGATGGGAAACGAGGAAAAAAAAAACAGGCACGTCCAGAACGCAAAAAACAAAAGAAGCCTACGGCACCTGGTATTCCCAGGCGGTCTCCCATCCAGGTACTAACCAGGCCCGACCCTGCTTAGCCTCCGAGATCAGACGAGATCGGGCGCTTTCAGGGTGATGTGGCCGTAGGCGATTTCCTCCGGCACGCTCAACCCTCTTGACCTCGGCAGCGGCAAGATGGGAAACGAGGAAAAAAAAACAGGGCACGTCCAGAACGTAAAAAACAAAAGAAGCCTATGGCACCTGGTATTCCCAGGCGGTCTCCCATCCAGGTACTAACCAGGCCCGACCCTGCTTAGCCTCCGAGATCAGACGAGATTGTGCGCTTTCAGGGTGATGTGGCCGTAGGCGATCTCTCTTGCAACGCTCAACCCTCTTGACCTCGGCAGCGGCAAGATGGGTAACGAGGAGAAAAAAACAGGGCACGTCTAGAACGCAAAAAACAAAAGAAGCCTATGGCACCTGGTATTCCCAGGCGGTCTCCCATCCAGGTACTAACCATGCCCAACCCTGCTTAGCCTCCGAGATCAGACGAGATCGGGCGCTTTCAGGGTGATGTGGCCCAAGGCGATCTTTTCTGCAACGCTCAACCCTCTTGACCTCGGCAGCGGCAAGATGGGAAACGAGGAAAAAAAAACAGGAAACGTCCAGAACGCAAAAAACAAAAGAAGCCTACGGCACCTGGTATTCCCAGGCAGTCTCCCATCCAGGTACAAACCAGGCCCGACCCTGCTTAGCCTCCAAGATCAAACGAGATTGGGCGCTTTCAGGGTGATGTGGCCGTAGGCGATTTATTCTGCAACGCTCAACCCTCTTGACCTCGGCAGCGGCAAGATGGGAAACGAGGAAAAAAAACAGGGCACGTCCAGAACGCAAAAAACAAAAGAAGCCTACGGCACCTGGTATTCCCAAGCGGTCTCCCATCCAGGTAATAACCAGGCCCAACCCTGCTTAGCCTCCGAGATCTGACGAGATCGGGCGCTTTCAGGGTGATGTGGCCGTAGGCTATCTCTTCCGGCATGCTCAACCCTCTTGACCTCGGCAGCGGCAAGATGGGAAACGAGGAAAAAAAAACAGGGCACGTCCAGAACGCAAAAAACAAAAAAAGCCTACGGCACCTGGTATTCCCAGGTACTAACCAGGCCCGACCCTGCTTAGCCTCCGAGACTAGACGAGATGGGCCCTTTCAAGGTAATGTGGCCGTAGGTGATCTCTTCCGGCATGCTCAACCCTCTTGACCTCGGCACCGGCAAGATGGGAAAAGAGGAAAAAAAAACAGGGCACGTCCAGAACGCTAAAAAACAAAAGAAGCCTACGGCACCTGGTATTCCCAGGCGGTCTCCCATCCAGGTACTAACCAGGCTCGACCCTGCTTAGCCTCTGAGATCAGACGAGATCGGGCGCTTTCAGGGTGATGTGGCCGTAGGAGATCTTTTCTGGCACGCTCAACCCTCTTGACCTCGGCAGCGGCAAGATGGGAAACGAGGAAAAAAAAAACAGGAAACGTCCAGAACGCAAAAAACAAAAGAAGCCTACGGCACCTGGTATTCCCAGGCGGTCTCCCATCCAGGTACTAACCAGGCCCGACCCTGCTTAGCCTCCAAGATCAAACGAGATCGGGCGCTTTCAGGGTGATGTGGCCGTAGGCGATCTCTTCTGCAATGCTCAACCCTCTTGACCTCGGCAGCGGCAAGATGGGAAACGAGGAAAAAAAAACAGGGCACGTCCAGAACGCAAAAAACAAAAGAAGCCTACGGCACATGGTATTCCCAGGCGGTCTCCCATCCAGGTACTAACCAGGACCAACCCTGCTTAGCCTCCGAGATCAGACAAGATCGGGCGCTTTCAGGGTGATGTGGCCGTAGGCGATCTCTTCCGGCATGCTCAACCCTCTTGACCTCGGCAGCGGCAAGATGGGAAACGAGGAAAAAAAAAACAGGCACGTCCAGAACGCAAAAAACAAAAGAAGCCTACGGCACCTGGTATTCCCGGGCGGTCTCCCATCCAGGTACTAACCAGGCCCGACCCTGCTTAGCCTCCAAGATCAAACAAGATCGGGCGCTTTCAGGGTTATGTGGCCGTAGGCGATCTCTTCCGGCACGCTCAACCCTCTTGACCTCGGCAGCGGCAAGATGGGAAACGAGGAAAAAAAAACAGGAAACGTCCAGAACGCAAAAAACAAAAGAAGCCTACGGCACCTGGTATTCCCAGGCGGTCTCCCATCCAGGTACTAACCAGGCCTTACCCTGCTTTGCCTCCGAGATCAGACGAGATCTGGCGCTTTCAGGGTGATGTTGCCGTAGGCGATCTCTTCTGGCACGCTCAACCCTCTTGACCTCGGCAGCGGCAAGATGGGAAACGAGGAAAAAAAAACAGGGCACGTCCAGAACGCAAAAAACAAAAGAAGCCTACGGCACCTTGTATTCCCAGGCGGTCTCCCATCCAGGTACTAACCAGGCCCGACCCTGCTTAGCCTCCGAGATCAGACGAGATTGGGCGCTTTCAGGGTGATGTGGCCGTAGGCGATTTCCTCTGGCACGCTCAACCCTCTTGACCTCGGCAGCGGCAAGATGGGAAACGAGGAGAAAAAAACAGGGCACGTCCAGAACGCAAAAAACAAAAGAAGCCTACGGCACCTGGTATTCCCAGGCGGTCTCCCATCCAGGTACTAACCAGGCCCGACCCTGCTTAGCCTCCGAGATCAGACGAGATCGAGTGCTTTCAGGGTGATGTGGCCGTAGGCGATCTCTTCCGCAACGCTCAACCCTCTTGACCTCGGTAGCGGCAAGATGGGAAACGAGGAAAAAAAAACAGGGCACGTCCAGAACGCAAAAAACAAAAGAAGCCTACGGCACATGGTATTCCCAGGCGGTCTCCCATCCAGGTACTAACCATGCCCAACCCTGCTTAGCCTCCGAGATCAGACGAGATCGGGCGCTTTCAGGGTGATGTGGCCCAAGGCGATCTTTTCCGCAACGCTCAACCCTCTTGACCTCGGCAGCGGCAAGATGGGAAACGAGGAAAAAAAAACAGGAAACGTCCAGAACGCAAAAAACAAAAGAAGCCTACGGCACCTGGTATTCCCAGGCAGTCTCCCATCCAGGTACAAACCAGGCCCGTCCCTGCTTAGCCTCCAAGATCAAACAAGATCGGGCGCTTTCAGGGTGATGTGGCCATAGGCGATCTATTCTGCAACGCTCAACCCTCTTGACCTCGGCAGCGGCAAGATGGGAAACGAGGAAAAAAAAACAGGGCACGTCCAGAACGCAAAAAACAAAAGAAGCCTACGGCACCTGGTATTCCCAAGCGGTCTCCCATCCAGGTAATAACCAGGCCCAACCCTGCTTAGCCCCCGAGATCAGACGAGATCGGGCGCTTTCAGGGTGATGTGGCCGTAAGCGATCTCTTCCGGCATGCTCAACCCTCTTGACCTCGGCAGCGGCAAGATGGGAAACGAGGAAAAAAAAAACAGGGCACGTCCAGAACGCAAAAAACAAAAAAAGCCTACGGCACCTGGTATTCCCAGGCGGTCTCCCATCCAGGTACTAACCAGGCCCGACCCTGCTTAGCCTCCGAGACTAGACGAGATGGGCCCTTTCAAGGTAATGTGGCCGTAGGTGATCTCTTCCGGCACGCTCAACCCTCTTGACCTCGGCAGCGGCAAGATGGGAAAAGAGGAAAAAAAAACAGGGCACGTCCAGAACGCAAAAAACAAAAGAAGCCTACGGCACCTGGTATTCCAAGGCGGTCTCCCATCCAGGTACTAACCAGGCTCGACCCTGCTTAGCCTCTGAGATCGGGCGCTTTCAGAGTGATGTGGCCGTAGGCGATCTTTTCTGGCACGCTCAACCCTCTTGACCTCGGCAGCGGCAAGATGGGAAACGAGGAAAAAAAAAACAGGAAACGTCCAGAACGCAAAAAACAAAAGAAGCCTACGGCACCTGGTATTCCCAGGCGGTCTCCCATCCAGGTACTAACCAGGCCCGACCCTGCTTAGCCTCCAAGATCAAACGAGATCGGGCGCTTTCAGGGTGATGTGGCCGTAGGCGATCTCTTCTGCAACGCTCAACCCTCTTGACCTCGGCAGCGGCAAGGTGGGAAATGAGGAAAAAAAAACAGGGCACGTCCAGAACGCAAAAAACAAAAGAAGCCTACGGCACATGGTATTCCCAGGCGGTCTCCCATCCAGGTACTAACCAGGACCAACCCTGCTTAGCCTCCGAGATCAGACGAGATCGGGCGCTTTCAGGGTGATGTGGCCGTAGGCGATCTCTTCCGGCATGCTCAACCCTCTTGACCTCGGCAGCGGCAAGATGGGAAACGAGCAAAAAAAAAACAGGCACGTCCAGAACGCAAAAAACAAAAGAAGCCTACGGCACCTGGTATTCCCAGGCGGTCTCCCATCCAGGTACTAACCAGGCCCGACCCTGCTTAGCCTCCGAGATCAGACGAGATCGGGCGCTTTCAGGGTGATGTGGCCGTAGGCGATTTCCTCGGGCACGCTCAACCCTCTTGACCTCGGCAGCGGCAAGATGGGAAACGAGGAAAAAAAAACAGGGCACGTCCAGAACGTAAAAAACAAAAGAAGCCTATGGCACCTGGTATTCCCAGGCAGTCTCCCATCCAGGTACTAACCAGGCCCGACCCTGCTTAGCCTCCGAGATCAGACGAGATTGTGCGCTTTCAGGGTGATGTGGCCGTAGGCGATCTCTCTTGCAACGCTCAACCCTCTTGACCTCGGCAGCGGCAAGATGGGAAACGAGGAGAAAAAAACAGGGCACGTCCAGAACGCAAAAAACAAAAGAAGCCTACGGCACCTGGTATTCCCAGGCGGTCTCCCATCCAGGTACTAACCATGCCCAACCCTGCTTAGCCTCCGAGATCAGACGAGATCGGGCGCTTTCAGGGTGATGTGGCCCAAGGCGATCTTTTCTGCAACGCTCAACCCTCTTGACCTCGGCAGCGGCAAGATGGGAAACGAGGAAAAAAAAACAGGAAACGTCCAGAACGCAAAAAACAAAAGAAGCCTACGGCACCTGGTATTCCCAGGCAGTCTCCCATCCAGGTACAAACCAGGCCCGACCCTGCTTAGCCTCCAAGATCAAACGAGATTGGGCACTTTCAGGGTGATGTGGCCGTAGGCGATCTATTCTGCAACGCTCAACCCTCTTGACCTCGGCAGCGGCAAGATGGGAAACGAGGAAAAAAAACAGGGCACGTCCAGAACGCAAAAAACAAAAGAAGCCTACGGCACCTGGTATTCCCAGGCGGTCTCCCATCCAGGTACTAACCATGCCCAACCCTGCTTAGCCTCCGAGATCAGACGAGATCGGGCGCTTTCAGGGTGATGTGGCCCAAGGCGATCTTTTCTGCAACGCTCAACCCTCTTGACCTCGGCAGCGGCAAGATGGGAAACGAGGAAAAAAAAACAGGAAACGTCCAGAACGCAAAAAACAAAAGAAGCCTACGGCACCTGGTATTCCCAGGCAGTCTCCCATCCAGGTACAAACCAGGCCCGACCCTGCTTAGCCTCCAAGATCAAACGAGATTGGGCACTTTCAGGGTGATGTGGCCGTAGGCGATCTCTTCCGGCATGCTCAACCCTCTTGACCTCGGCAGCGGCAAGATGGGAAACGAGGAAAAAAAAACAGGGCACGTCCAGAACGCAAAAAACAAAAAAAGCCTACGGCACCTGGTATTCCCAGGTACTAACCAGGCCCGACCCTGCTTAGCCTCCGAGACTAGACGAGATGGGCCCTTTCAAGGTAATGTGGCCGTAGGTGATCTCTTCCGGCATGCTCAACCCTCTTGACCTCGGCACCGGCAAGATGGGAAAAGAGGAAAAAAAAACAGGTCACGTCCAGAACGCAAAAAACAAAAGAAGCCTACGGCACCTGGTATTCCCAGGCGGTCTCCCATCCAGGTACTAACCAGGCTCGACCCTGCTTAGCCTCTGAGATCAGACGAGATCGGGCGCTTTCAGGGTGATGTGGCCGTAGGAGATCTTTTCTGGCACGCTCAACCCTCTTGACCTCGGCAGCGGCAAGATGGGAAACGAGGAAAAAAAAAACAGGAAACGTCCAGAACGCAAAAAACAAAAGAAGCCTACGGCACCTGGTATTCCCAGGCGGTCTCCCATCCAGGTACTAACCAGGCCCGACCCTGCTTAGCCTCCAAGATCAAACGAGATCGGGCGCTTTCAGGGTGATGTGGCCGTAGGCGATCTCTTCTGCAATGCTCAACCCTCTTGACCTCGGCAGCGGCAAGATGGGAAACGAGGAAAAAAAAACAGGGCACGTCCAGAACGCAAAAAACAAAAGAAGCCTACGGCACATGGTATTCCCAGGCGGTCTCCCATCCAGGTACTAACCAGGACCAACCCTGCTTAGCCTCCGAGATCAGACGAGATCGGGCGCTTTCAGGGTGATGTGGCCGTAGGCGATCTCTTCCGGCATGCTCAACCCTCTTGACCTCGGCATCGGCAAGATGGGAAACGAGGAAAAAAAAAACAGGCACGTCCAGAACGCAAAAAACAAAAGAAGCCTACGGCACCTGATATTCCCGGGCGGTCTCCCATCCAGGTACTAACCAGGCCCGACCCTGCTTAGCCTCCGAGAGTAGATGAGATGGGTCCTTTCAAGGTAATGTGGCCGTAGGTGAACTCTTCCGGCACGCTCAACCCTCTTGACCTCGCCAACGACAAGATGGGAAACGAGGAAAAAAAACAGGGCCAAGTGCAGAACTCAAATAAATAAAAGAAGCCTACGGCTCCTGGTATTCCCAGGCGGTCTCCCATCCAGGTACTAACCAGGCCCGACCCTGCTTAGCCTCCGAGATCAGACGAGATCGGGCGCTTTCAGGGTGATGTGGCCGTAGGCGATCTCTTCTGGCACGCTCAACCCTCTTGACCTCGCCAACGACAAGATGGGAAATGAGGAAAAAAAACAGGGCCAAGTCCAGAACTCAAATAAATAAAAGAAGCCTACGACACCTGGTATTCCCAGGCGGTCTCCCATCCAGGTACTAACCAGGCTCGACCCTGCTTAGCCTCCGAGATCAGGCGAGATCGGGTGCTTTCAGGGTAATGTGGCCATAGGCGATCTTTTTTTTTTTTTTTTTTTTTTTTTTTTTTTTTATCATACGTAATAAGTGAGCGAGGCTCTGCCATTTTTCACCACGTTTCACAATATCTAACTCTTATACTCGTAATGTCGTGCAAGACCCATTTTCACTCTTTCCCAGACCCCAGCCCCTCCCGTTCCCCCCCCCCTCTCCAAACGTTCCCCCCTCCCGCCCTCCCCCCCAGCGTTTAATATTCGCTCACATGTTATTGACTCTAAGGGTTACTCTGTTAAAGTTTAAACTAAACCATAGCCGGTTTTATTTATTCTCTATCTGGTTGTCTGGGTCTGGGTGCCCTAAAGCCTCGTTCCCTGTAGGTTTACGGTGAATACTAAAAGAGATGTTGAGTGCTCATCTCTTGTATCCATGGTCTCCATATTTTAATGAACTTATTGGAGCTGCCTTCTCTAGTGTATATGGTCTTTTCTGTCCATACCAAAGAGTTCATGGACCTAAGCCAGTCCTCTGGAGTTGGGGGTGTTGCGGATAGCCAAGATTGCGCTATAAGCTTTCTTGCTTGATATAAGCACTTTACTATAGCGGATATTGTGTTGGGGTTCCCCGTTTCAACCCCTACCAGCCCCAAAACGCACGCCCTGGCTTCTAATTCCACTTTAACTTTAAACCTAAAGTTTATAGTTCTAACAATCTCGGGCCAGTATCTCACTAATTTTGGACATCTCCACACCATGTGAATAAGGTCTCCTATCCCTGAACATCTAGGGCACTTGTCGTCTGGTCTACGGCCAAACCTATACAACCTCTTAGGGGTGTAATACACCCTATGAAGCAAGAAGAGGTGCGAGGCCCTCTGCGACGGAGAGACGGAAACCTTCAAACTATGTTCCAAAATTCTTTTCCACTGGCGATCCGTCAACTCCCCCACGTCCGCCTCCCACCTCTCCCTGATTCCTGAAGCTGTTTGCGTGGGTATCATTTTATCCACTAACTGCGCATACACGGCTGCGATCAAACCTTTGGAGGTTTTAACTTTGACTATTTTATTAAGGAGTGGTGCCTTGCACATCTCCATGGGGCAGGTCCTGAATTGTACACCCATTGCATGCCTAATCTGTAGGTAACTGTAAAATGTGCTATGCGGGACTTCGTACTCTGTTCTCAAATCTGAGAAGGATTTCACATTGTTATCCCTGACCAAATGGGCTACTCTGGTTATACCATGACGTTCCCATATAGCATTCTTCTCAACAGTTAAGAGCTCCCGCAGGGATTTATTATGCCATATGGGTGAGAACTTGGTGATGCCCTTATACCCCACGATCTTCTTCACTGCTTGCCAGGTTTTAGTTACTAGCTTGTGTGTTGGCAATGTTCGCTGAAGTGTGCCTGCTTCCAGTGCTTCCACAAGGGATTTGTGCAGATTACCCTCTAGCATGATTTTGTTGCTAGCATGCATTTCTCCCGGAGCATCACACTCCCCAATATGCTGTAATTGGGCGGCCAGGTAATAACTATAAGGGTGGGGGACTGCCATTCCCCCCTTACTAGTAGGGCCCTGCAATGTTTGCAGGCTAATCCTAGCCTGTCCTTTTTTCCAAATTAATTCCCGGAACAGGGAATTTATTTTTGAGAACCACTTTCTCCCGATCCATATCGGGGAGTTATGGAGGGTGTACAGTAATTGTGGCAACCATATCATTCTGATCAGGTTTGTTCGTCCCGCCATCGACAGGGGGAGTCTGCACCAGATGTCGCATTTTTTTTAAAGTTTTTCAAATAAAGGGACCAGGTTATCTCGAATATATTGATTAGGATCGTTGGACATTACCACTCCCAGGTATTTTATTTTATCTACAATTTTTAACCCGGGCATACCCTCCGGGAGGGAGCTGACAATTGGATCAATCTGAAGTAGCATTGATTTCTCCCAGTTGACTACAAGGCCCGAGATCCTCCCAAACCCTTCTACCAACTGCATCACTTTTGCTAAGGATGTGCCTGTGTCCCCCAAGAAAACCAAAACGTCATTGGCGTAAAGTGCAATCTTTTCCTCCCCATTTTTCCTCTTGAAGCCCTGTATTCCGGATGTACTTCTCACGGCCTCTGCCAGTGGCTCCATTGCCAGGGCAAAAAGCAGGGGCAACAACGGGCACCCCTGCCTTGTGCCCCTCTCGAGCGGTAGACTTCCTGAGTATTCATTATTAATCTTGAGTCTGGCGGTTGGGCGGTTGTATAAGATTTTCACCAAGTTAATGAAAAGGGGGCCAAAGCCGAATCTTTCCATTATTTCCCAAAGGTACTCCCATTCCAGGCTGTCAAATGCCTTGGCAATATCCAAGGACATGACAGCTCTGGAATCTCCGCTTTCCACTGGGGTCTGAAGGTTCAAGTATGCCCGTCTAATGTTTACACTAGTAGCTCTGTGCGGGATAAACCCTGTCTGGTCTGCATGTATCAGTTTTGCAATGCATTTGCTTAATCTAGTTGCTAATACCTTTGCAAGGATTTTAATATCCGAGCAGAGCAGTGAGATCGGTCTGTATGACGATGCTTCCAGTTGGTCCTTCCCTTCTTTTTGTATAAGTACAATATTAGATTCTGTCATCGAATCAGGTAATCTACCCTCTGCTACCGCCCCCTCTAATGTCCTCAAAAGAACGGGGAGCAAAGCCTCCCCATAGTACTTATAAATCTCAAGGGGCAACCCATCAGGGCCTGGGGATTTGTGGTTAGGCATACCTGCCACTGCATTTTTCAACTCCTCTAAAGTTACTGGGGATTCTAAGTTGGTCCTGTCAGTTGCGGATAGGGTCGGCAGTTCAACCCCCTCAAGGAATTTATCCACCTCCCCTCTCTCCACGTCCCTTTTTGATTTATAAAGAGTGCTATAGAAATCAAAAAATATCTCCTTAATCTTCACAGGGTCAGATGTTATTTCCCCATTTGGGGACCTAATCGTAGAAATCATTGAAGAAGGAGAATTAGTACTAACCAATAACGCCAACATTCGGCCCACTCTTTCCCCTTCCTCAAAACATCTCTGCCTCTGGAAGAGTCTTCTATTTTACAGCATTTTTAGTTATTACCTCTTTATACTCTTGTTGCTTCCTAGTCCATAACTCCCGCTTTCCTGGGCTAGGATCCAGTACATATTGTCTTTCTAGCTCCGTAACCTCACTTCTAATTTGCTCTCCCTGCGCTTTTGATCTCTTCTTTACTCTTGTTATATGTTGGATTAGAAGTCCCCTTAGAAAGGCCTTTAAAGAATCCCAAACCACCCCTGTTGATGCAGTTCCTGAATTATAGGCCATGAACTCTTTTAGGCCAAGAGATATTTCTTCCGCTCCCCCTATTACCTCTAGCCATACTGGGTTTACTGTCCATGGTCTCTGTATTTGTTTATCGTGTATGTTCACTACTAACTTCAGGGGTGAATGATCTGATATCCCCCTTGGGCGGTATTCTACCGTGTTCACTAGCGCGTGAGCTTCTTTATTACCTATTGCTAAGTCTATGCGTGATAGTGTGCAATGCGTACTTGAATAGCAAGAGAATTGCCTGTTACTTGGGTTGCGGATTCTCCAGAGATCGCACCATCCGATCTCCTCCAAGAACTGAGCCAACCTTCCCTCCCTCAGCCTTTCCGTCCGCGTTACAGAAGGAAGCCTATCCTGACGACTATCAAGAACCGCATTGAAGTCCCCCACCACTATCATCAGGGTGCCCGCCCTGCTCTCCATATATTCTAGCAGACAGTGCAGAATCTCCAACTTAAATGGGGGGGGTATATATAAGTTAGCTATTACAAGTGCTCTACCTTCTATCAGGCAGTGTAAAAAAATATAACAACCCAATGTGTCAATTTTGACATCCCTGCAGGAGAACGCCATCCCTTTTTTTACCAATATACTCACTCCCCTTGAATGGAATTGCGTTTGGAATCTTTTATCCTTCATTAATACTTTGGACTCATTAGTCAGATGTGTCTCCTGCAAGCATATCAGCCCGGCATCGTGTGACTCCAGCTCCAAAAAGACCGCAGCTTTTTTGGCGGGATTACCCATACCCCTGATGTTCCAGGAGCTTATTACAGCTGTTCTAGGTATCAGGGAAAGAGGCAGTATATATGTATAAAAAAGAAGACCAAAGAAACATTAGGCTAATTAAAAATTCAAGAAAAAAATAAATCAGATCTGGAAGAAGGGGTGGTCTCGCACAATCTACCTTAAGTGATACAGTATACAAACCACCCCCTTGCCCAAACCACCCAAGCAAACGTGGCAAATTTCTTGTTATGCAATTTATCAAGTGATTCATCTCTACCGCGACTTCAAGCTTACCCAGCTGTGTCATTACTATAAAGAGAGGTGAGAGGGGTGGGGGAGGGGAACATCTGTTTCCCCTCCCCCAGACCTCCCCACCCCCATGAATTCCTCTTCTTTTCTTATACATGTGAAAGTGACTCAAAATCTTATATATCTTTCTTCCCCTTTCCCACCCCTGCTTCAACATATCATAACAGTTGAATCTCACGTGCAAAACAACTGACCCTACCCCCAGTGTATCCCCCTCCCTCTCCCCATGCCTACTACGGCTAGCCCTAGGGACATTTTTTGTGGCCTTTGTGTACCCATCATCCCATTCTAACCCATACCTCCGCACCCACTCTGACAATAACCATACCCCCCTAATTTCCTCTATTCGCCCTTTTTTCCCTTCCCCCACCCCCCTTAAGCCCAATCTCCCAAGGAAGGGTGCCACCAAAACAACAACACCAAACAAAAAATCAACCCACAACCTCAACCATGTGCCATCTTCCATCAAAAGCGTACACCTTCCAGCCCCTCTCCCTCCAGCCCCTGCTGAAAAAAAAAAAAGACAAAAAAAAAAAAAACAGCCCCTCTTAACATTCCCTTAGTCAAACTTTATAAGTTCCTTTTGTTTTCCTCAAGCCAGGTTGTAGCCTTGTCGACTGAATCAAAAAAAAGAACTATCCCTGAAACCTCTATACGCAGTCGTGCTGGATATAGTAGTGCGTATGGAATGTTATATGTCCGTAGAGCACGTTTAATGTCCACAAATCCAGCCCTTCTTTTTTGTAGATCTGGGGAGTAGTCTGGATATAGTGAGATCCTGGCGCCTTTATAGAAAACATCCCCCTTCTCTCTAGATTTTTGCATCAATGCTACCTTATCTTTATAAAAAAACAATTTAATAATCATAGGTCTGGGGCGACCCCCCGACGCTGTAGGCCTAGTGGGAATGCGGTGTGCTCTCTCGATAGCGAAGAGATGTGAGAATGTTTCAGTCCCAAAGGTCTCCTTAAGCCAGTTTTCCATGAACGTCTCAGGGGAAGGGCCCTCACTTCTCTCTGGAAGGCCCATCACCCTCACGTTACATCTGCGTGACCTGTTCTCCATTTCATCCACCTTGTGCCTATGTGCGTCAAATTGCGCTTGCATACTCTTAAACTCCTTTTTTATTGGGTGTAGTATGTTTTCCACTTGACTCAGTCTCTCCTCTACAGCAGAGGTCCTCTCTACCACCCTCTGAATTTCTTGACGCATAGTATGTAGTTCTTCCTTAAGGCCCCTAAGTTGGTTACACAGGTCATTCAAGGATCCTTTACAGGAATTCACTGCGGCTAGTACCTCTTTTAATGTAGGCTCTGGTTCGCTGGTTATACTCGAGTTAGAGGGAATTTCACTCATATCTACAGCGCCCTTTGCCAGGGGATCTCCCTCAGGGCCATGCCTGTTCGTTGCTTTAGTACTAGCTGGCAAGGTGATTGATGATGCTGACGCTTTACCTACGCTCCTTCTATCCCCAGAGGGTCCTGCCTGTGTCTTCTCATGAGGCAACTGGTTGCCTTTAGATGGAGAGTGTAGGGGGGTATGCGCATATTTTTCTAGTTTTGCTGCCACTGTGGTTGCTGATGTTACTTGACTCCCCTTTTCCTTTGCCAAGCGGGTATAGTGTGTTGTTGGGTTTTCTTGGGGCTGCTGCTGGGACTCCTCACCTTTCTTCCTGGTCATAATGATAGCGCTGTGTAATGCCTAGGCAAATAATTCCTCCGCAAAGATAAAGCAGTTCCACTTGTTACTAGTTTTACCTCCTTTTACTCCACACTGTTTTTGCACTACACTGCCAGGTACTATAACTACTATTCTTGCCTTTCTTCCTTAGCTTTGAGTAAATACTACAATCAGTAGAATGTGTCTAAGAAAAGTCCTGCTTCCCAAAGCTGAGACCAGGCGTTCACATACCTGTCTCAAGACACACGAGGCTGGCGTGTCCCCCCTCTTCTCTGTTGGCGTCTGCTGTCCGCTTTGGTTCCCGAGCCGGCTCGCCGCCGAGTCACGTGGTTTTCCTCTGGCTCCCGCGAGATCCCTGGACGTTGCCAGGTTACAGGGGAAGGCAGAGACAGCGAGCACAGGCGCAGACAAAACAGGATTGGATGCTTAGGAGATCCGGCAGAGAACCGGCTCCTTTACCCCGCTACTGCTTTACAGCTACGACCGCTTTCACTCAGTGCCACTTCTTCCATCCCATCCAATGCTGTAGGGGTTGATGAGGCAAGTTTGGCTGGGCAGAGGTGCTTTTGTTCAGGGCTGAGCTGCTAGTTTAGGCTAGGCTGCTAGAGCTAACAGCATGAGGGCTGGAGCAGGGAGCTGGAGCACGGAGAGGGCTCACACACGACCACTCACACCAACATCCGGCCACCGGCCGTAGGCGATCTCTGCCGGCACGCTCAACCCTCTTGACCTCGCCAACGACAAGATGGGAAACGAGGAAAAAAAACAGGGCCAAGTCTAGAACTCAAATAAATAAAAGAAGCCTACGGCACCGGGTATTCCCAGGCAGTCTCCCATTCAGGCACTAACCTGGCCCGACCCTGCTTAGCCTCCGAGATCAGACGAGATCGGGGGCTTTCAGGGTGATGAGGCCGTAGGCAATCTCTTCCGGCACGCTCAACCCTCTTGACCTCGCCAACGACAAGATGGGAAACGAGGAAAAAAAACAGGGCCAAGTCCAGAACTCAAATAAATAAAAGAAGCCTACGGCACCTGGTATTCCCAGGCGGTCTCCCATCCAGGTATTAACCAGGCCCGACCCTCCTTTGCCTCCGAGATCATGCGCTTTCAGGGTGATGTGGCCGTAGGCGATCTCTTCCGGCACGCTCAACCCTCTTGACCTCGCCAACGACAAGATGGGAAACGAGTTAAAAAAAACAGGGCCAAGTCCAGAACTCAAGTAAATAAAAGAAGCCTACGGCACCTGGCATTCCCAGGCGGTCTCCCATCCAGGTACTAACCAGGCCCGACCCTGCTTAGCCTCCGAGATCAGAAGAGATCGGGCGCTTTCAGGGTGATGTGGCCGTAGGCGATCTCTTCCGGCACGCTCAACCCTCTTGACCTCGCCAAAGACAAGATGGGAAATGAGGAAAAAAAACAGGGCCAAGTCCAGAACTCAAATAAATAAAAGAAGCCTAAGGCACCTGGTATTCCCAGGCGGTCTCCCATCCAGGTACTAACCAGGCCCGACCCAGCTTAGCCTCCGAGATCAAATGAGATTGGGCGCTTTCAGGGTGATGTGGCCGTAGGCGATCTCTTCCGGCACGCTCAACCCTCTTGACCTCGCCAACGACAACATGGGAAATGAGGAAAATAAACATGGCCAAGTCCAGAACTCAAATAAATAAAAGAAGCCTACGGCACCTGGTATACCCAGGCAGTCTCCCATCCAGGTACTAACCAGGCCCGACCCTGCTTAGCCTCCGAGATCAAATGAGATTGGGCGCTTTCAGGGTGATGTGGCCGTAGGCGATCTCTTCTGGCACGCTCAACCCTCTTGACCTCGCCAACGAAAAGATGGGAAACGAGAAAAAAAAACAGGGCCATGTCCAGAACTCAAATAAATAAAAGAAGCCTATGGCACCAGGTATTCCCAGGCGGTCTCCCATCCAAGTACTAACCAGGCCTGACCCTGCTTAGCCTCCGAGATCAGACGAGATCAGACGAGATCAGGCGCTTTCAGGGTGATGTGGCCATAGGCGATCTCTTCCGGCACACTCAACCCTCTTGACCTCGCCAACGACAAGATGGGAAACGAGGAAAAAAACAGGGCCAAGTCCAGAACTCAAATAAATAAAAGAAGCCTACGGCACCTGGTAATCCCAGGCGGTCTCCCATCCAGGTACTTACCAGGCCCAACCCTGCTTAGCCTCCGAGATCAGAAGAGATTGGGCGCTTTCAGGGTGATGTGGCCATAGGCGATCTCTTCCGGCACGCTCAACCCTCTTGACCGCGGCAGCGGCAAGATGGGAAACGAGGAAAAAAAAAACAGGGCACGTCCAGAACGCAAAAAACAAAAAAAGCCTACGGCACCTGGTATTCCCAGGCGGTCTCCCATCCAGGTACTAACCAGGCCCGACCCTGCTTAGCCTCCGAGATCAGAAGAGATCGGGCGCTTTCAGGGTGATGTGGCCATAGGCGATCTCTTCCGGCACGCTCAACCCTCTTGACCGCGGCAGCGGCAAGATGGGAAAGGAGGAAAAAAAAACAGGGCACGTCCAGAACGCAAAAAACAAAAGAAGCCAACGGCACCTGGTATTCCCAGGCGGTCTCCCATCCAGGTACTAACCAGGCGCGACCCTGCTTAGCCTCTGAGATCAGACGAGATCGGGCACTTTCAGGGTGATGTGGCCGTAGGCAATCTCTTCCGCAACGCTCAACCCTCTTGACCTCGGCAGCGGCAAGATGGGAAACGAGGAAAAAAAAACAGGGCACGTCCAGAACGCAAAAAACAAAAGAAGCCTACGGCACCTGCTATTCCCGGGCGGTCTCCCATTCAGGTACTAACCAGGCCCGACCCTACTTAGCCTCCGAGATCAGACGAGATCGAGCGCTTTCAGGGTGATGTGGCCGTAGGCAATCTCTTCCGGCACGCTCAACCCTCTTGACCTCGGCAGCGGCAAGATGGGAAACGAGGAAAAAAAAAACAGGGCACGTCCAGAACGCAAAAAACAAAAAAAGCCTACGGCACCTGGTATTCCCAGGCGGTCTCCCATCCAGGTACTAACCAGGCCCGACCCTGCTTAGCCTCCAAGATCAGACGAGATCGGGCGCTTTCAGGGTGATGTGGCCGTAGGCAATCTCTTCCACAACGCTCAACCCTCTTGACCTCGGCAGCGGCAAGATGGGAAACGAGGAAAAAAAAACAGGGCACGTCCAGAACGCAAAAAACAAAAGAAGCCTACGGCACCTGGTATTCCCAGGCGGTCTCCCATCCAGGTACTAACCAGTCCCGACCCTGCTTAGCCTCCGAGATCAGAAGAGATCGGGCGCTTTCAGGGTGATGTGGCCATAGGCGATCTCTTCCGGCACGCTCAACCCTCTTGACCGCGGCAGCGGCAAGATGGGAAAGGAGGAAAAAAAAACAGGGCACGTCCAGAACGCAAAAAACAAAAGAAGCCAACGGCACCTGGTATTCCCAGGCGGTCTCCCATCCAGGTACTAACCAGGCGCGACCCTGCTTAGCCTCTGAGATCAGACGAGATCGAGCGCTTTCAGGGTGATGTGGCCGTAGCCAATCTCTTCCGGCACGCTCAACCCTCTTGACCTCGGCAGCGGCAAGATGGGAAACGAGGAAAAAAAAACAGGGCACGTCCAGAACGCAAAAAACAAAAGAAGCCTACGGCACCTGCTATTCCCAGGAGGTCTCCCATTCAGGTACTAACCAGGCCCGACCCTGCTTAGCCTCCAAGATCAGACTAAATCGGGCGCTTTCAGGGTGATGTGGCCGTAGGCGATCTCTTCCGGCACGCTCAACCCTCTTGACCGCGGCAGCGGCAAGATGGGAAACGAGGAAAAAAAAACAGGGCACGTCCAGAACGCAAAAAACAAAAGAAGCCTACGGCACCTGGTATTCCCAGGCGGTCTCCCATCCAGGTACTAACCAGGCCCAACCTTGCTTAGCCTCCGAGATCAGACGAGATCGGGCGCTTTCAGGGTGATGTGGCCGTAGGCGACCTCTTCCGGCACGCTCAACCCTCTTGACCTTGGCAGCAGCAAGATGGGAAACGAGGAAAAAAAAACAGGGCACGTCCAGAACGCAAAAACGAAAGAAGCCTACGGCACCTGGTATTCCCAGGCGGTCTCCCACCCAGGTACTAACCAGGCCCGACCCTGCTTAGCCTCCGAGATCAGACGAGATCGGGTGCTTTCAGGGTTATGTGGCCGTAGGCGATCTCTTCCGGCACGCTCAACCCTCTTGACCTCGGCAGCGGCAAGATGGGAAACAAGGAAAAAAAAACAGGGCACGTCCAGAACGCAAAAAACAAAAGAAGCCTACGGCACCTGGTATTCCCAGGCGGTCTCCCATCCAGGTACTAACCAGGCCCGACCCTGCTTAGCCTCCGAGATCAGACGAGATCTGGCGCTTTCAGGGTAATGTGGCCGTAGGCGATATCTTCCGGCACGCTCAACCCTCTTGACCTCGGCAGCGGCAAGATGGGAAACGAGGAAAAAAAAACAGGGCACGTCCCGAACGCAAAAAACAAAAGAAGCCTTACGGCACCTGGTATTCCCAGGCGGTCTCCCATCCAGGTACTAACCAGGCCCGACCCTGCTTAGCCTCCGAGATCAGACGAGATCGGGCGCTTTCAGGGTGATGTGGCCGTAGGCAATCTCTTCCGGCACGCTCAACCCTCTTGACCTCGGCAGCGGCAAGATGGGAAACGAGAAAAAAAAACAGGGCACGTCCAGAACGCAAAAAACAAAAGAAGCCTAGGGCACCTGGTATTCCCAGGCGGTCTCCCTTCCAGGTACTAACCAGGCCCGACCCTGCTTAGCCTCCAAAATCAGACGAGTTCGGGCGATTTCAGGGTGATGTGGCCGTAGGCGATCTCTTCTGGCACGCTTAACCCTCTTGACCGCGGCAGCGGCAAGATGGGAAACGAAGAAAAAAAAACAGGGCACGTCCCGAACGCTAAAAACAAAAGAAGCCTACGGCACCTGGTATTCCCAGGCGGTCACCCATCCAGGTACTAACCAGGCCCGACCCTGCTTAGCCTCCGAGATCAGACGAGATCGGGCGCTTTCAGGGTGATGTGGCCGTAGGCGATCTCTTCTGGCACGCTCAACCCTCTTGACCTCGGCAGCGGCAAGATGGGAAACGAGGAAAAAAAAACAGGGCACGTCCAGAACGCAAATAACAAAAGAAGCCTACGGCACCAGGTATTCCCAGGCGGTCTCCCATCCAGGTACTAACCAGGCCCGACCCTGCTTAGCTTCCGAGATCAGACGAGATCGGGCACTTTCAGGGTGATGTGGCCATAGGCGATCTCCTCCGGCACGCTCAACCCTCTTGACCTCGGCAGCGGCAAGATGGGAAACGAGAAAAAAAAACAGGGCACGTCCAGAACGCAAAAAACAAAAGAAGCCTACGGCACCTGGTATTCCCAGGCGGTCTCACATCCAGGTACTAACCAGGCCCGACCCTGCTTAGCTTCCGAGATCAGACGAGATCGGGCACTTTCAGGGTGATGTGGCCATAGGCGATCTTCTCCGGCACGCTCAACCCTCTTGACCTCGGCAGCGGCAAGATGGGAAACGAGGAAAAAAAAACAGGGCACGTCCAGAACGCAAAAAACAAAAGAAGCCTACGGCACCTGGTATTCCCAGGCGGTCTCCCATCCAGGTACTAACCAAGCCCGACCCTGCTTAGCCTCCGAGATCAGACGAGATCGGGCACTTTCAGGGTGATGTGGCCATAGGCGATCTCTTCTGCAACGCTCAACCCTCTTGACCTCGGCAGCGGCAAGATGGGAAACGAGGAAAAAAAACCAGGGCACGTCCAGAACTCAAAAAACTAAAGAAGCCTACGGCACCTGGTATTCCCAGGCGGTCTCCCATTCAGGTACTAACCAGGCCCGACCCTGCTTAGCCTCCGAGATCAGACAAGATCGGGCGCTTTCAGGGTGATGTGGCTGTAGGCGATCTCTTCCGCAACGCTCAACCCTCTTGACCTCGGCAGCGGCAAGATGGGAAACGAGGAAAAAAAAACAGGGCACGTCCAGAACGCAAAAAACAAAAGAAGCCTACGGCACCTGGTATTCTCAGGTGGTCTGCCATCCAGGTACTAACCAGGCCCGACCCTACTTAGCCTCCGAGATCAGACGAGATCGAGCGCTTTCAGGGTGATGTGGCCGTAGCCAATCTCTTCCGGCACGCTCAACCCTCTTGACCTCGGCAGCGGCAAGATGGGAAACGAGGAAAAAAAAACAGGGCACGTCCAGAACGCAAAAAACAAAAGAAGCCTACGGCACCTGCTATTCCCAGGAGGTCTCCCATTCAGGTACTAACCAGGCCCGACCCTGCTTAGCCTCCAAGATCAGACTAAATCGGGCGCTTTCAGGGTGATGTGGCCGTAGGCGATCTCTTCCGGCACGCTCAACCCTCTTGACCGCGGCAGCGGCAAGATGGGAAACGAGGAAAAAAAAACAGGGCACGTCCAGAACGCAAAAAACAAAAGAAGCCTACGGCACCTGGTATTCCCAGGCGGTCTCCCATCCAGGTACTAACCAGGCCCAACCTTGCTTAGCCTCCGAGATCAGACGAGATCGGGCGCTTTCAGGGTGATGTGGCCGCAGGCGACCTCTTCCGGCACGCTCAACCCTCTTGACCTTGGCAGCAGCAAGATGGGAAACGAGGAAAAAAAAACAGGGCACGTCCAGAACGCAAAAACGAAAGAAGCCTACGGCACCTGGTATTCCCAGGCGGTCTCCCACCCAGGTACTAACCAGGCCCGACCCTGCTTAGCCTCCGAGATCAGACGAGATCGGGTGCTTTCAGGGTTATGTGGCCGTAGGCGATCTCTTCCGGCACGCTCAACCCTCTTGACCTCGGCAGCGGCAAGATGGGAAACAAGGAAAAAAAAACAGGGCACGTCCAGAACGCAAAAAACAAAAGAAGCCTACGGCACCTGGTATTCCCAGGCGGTCTCCCATCCAGGTACTAACCAGGCCCGACCCTGCTTAGCCTCCGAGATCAGACGAGATCTGGCGCTTTCAGGGTAATGTGGCCGTAGGCGATATCTTCCGGCACGCTCAACCCTCTTGACCTCGGCAGCGGCAAGATGGGAAACGAGGAAAAAAAAACAGGGCACGTCCCGAACGCAAAAAACAAAAGAAGCCTTACGGCACCTGGTATTCCCAGGCGGTCTCCCATCCAGGTACTAACCAGGCCCGACCCTGCTTAGCCTCCGAGATCAGACGAGATCGGGCGCTTTCAGGGTGATGTGGCCGTAGGCAATCTCTTCCGGCACGCTCAACCCTCTTGACCTCGGCAGCGGCAAGATGGGAAACGAGGAAAAAAAACAGGGCACGTCCAGAACGCAAAAAACAAAAGAAGCCTAGGGCACCTGGTATTCCCAGGCGGTCTCCCTTCCAGGTACTAACCAGGCCCGACCCTGCTTAGCCTCCAAAATCAGACGAGTTCGGGCGATTTCAGGGTGATGTGGCCGTAGGCGATCTCTTCTGGCACGCTTAACCCTCTTGACCGCGGCAGCGGCAAGATGGGAAACGAAGAAAAAAAAACAGGGCACGTCCCGAACGCTAAAAACAAAAGAAGCCTACGGCACCTGGTATTCCCAGGCGGTCACCCATCCAGGTACTAACCAGGCCCGACCCTGCTTAGCCTCCGAGATCAGACGAGATCGGGCGCTTTCAGGGTGATGTGGCCGTAGGCGATCTCTTCTGGCACGCTCAACCCTCTTGACCTCGGCAGCGGCAAGATGGGAAACGAGGAAAAAAAAACAGGGCACGTCCAGAACGCAAATAACAAAAGAAGCCTACGGCACCAGGTATTCCAAGGCGGTCTCCCATCCAGGTACTAACCAGGCCCGACCCTGCTTAGCTTCCGAGATCAGACGAGATCGGGCACTTTCAGGGTGATGTGGCCATAGGCGATCTCCTCCGGCACGCTCAACCCTCTTGACCTCGGCAGCGGCAAGATGGGAAACGAGAAAAAAAAACAGGGCACGTCCAGAACGCAAAAAACAAAAGAAGCCTACGGCACCTGGTATTCCCAGGCGGTCTCACATCCAGGTACTAACCAGGCCCGACCCTGCTTAGCTTCCGAGATCAGACGAGATCGGGCGCTTTCAGGGTGATGTGGCCATAGGCGATCTCTTCCGCAACGCTCAACCCTCTTGACCTCGGCAGCGGCAAGATGGGAAACGAGGAAAAAAAACCAGGGCACGTCCAGAACTCAAAAAACTAAAGAAGCCTACGGCACCTGGTATTCCCAGGCGGTCTCCCATTCAGGTACTAACCAGGCCCGACCCTGCTTAGCCTCCGAGATCAGACAAGATCGGGCGCTTTCAGGGTGATGTGGCTGTAGGCGATCTCTTCCGCAACGCTCAACCCTCTTGACCTCGGCAGCGGCAAGATGGGAAACGAGGAAAAAAAAACAGGGCACGTCCAGAACGCAAAAAACAAAAGAAGCCTACGGCACCTGGTATTCCCAGGCGGTCTCCCATGCAGGAACAAACCAGGCCCGACCTTGCTTAGCCTCCGAGATCAGACGAGATCGGGTGCTTTCAGGGTTATGTGGCCGTAGGCGATCTCTTCCGCCACGCTCAACCCTCTTGACCTCGGCAGCGGCAAGATGGGAAACGAGGAAAAAAAAACAGGGCACGTCCAGAACGCAAAAAACAAAAGAAGCCTACGGCACCTGGTATTCCCAGGCGGTCTCCCATACAGGTACTAACCAGGCCCAACCCTATTTAGCCTCAGAGATCAGACGAGATCGGGCGCTTTCAGGGTGATGTGGCTGTAGGCGATCTCTTCTGGCACGCTCAACCCTCTTCACCTCAGCAGCGGCAAGATGGGAAACGAGGAAAAAAAAACAGGGCACGTCCAGAACGCAAAAAACAAAAGAAGCCTACGGCACCTGGTATTCTCAGGTGGTCTGCCATCCAGGTACTAACCAGGCCCGACCCTGCTTAACCTCTGAGATCAGACGAGATCGGGCGCTTTCAGGGTGATGTGGCCGTAGGCGATCTTTTCGGGCATGCTCAACCCTCTTGACCTCGGCAGCGGCAAGATGGGAAACGAGGAAAAAAAAACAGGGCACGTCCCGAACGCAAAAAACAAAAGAAGCCTACGGCACCTGGTATTCCCAGGCGGTCTCCCATCCAGGTACTAACCAGGCCCAACCCTATTTAGCCTCCGAGATCAGACGAGATCGGGCGCTTTCAGGGTGATGTGGCTGTAGGCGATCTCTTCCGGCACGCTCAACCCTCTTGACCTGGGCAGCGGCAACATGGGAAACGAGGAAAAAAAAACAGGGCACGTCCAGAACGCAAAAAACAAAAGAAGCCTACGGCACCTGGTATTCCCAGGCGGTCTCCCATCCAGGTACTAACCAGGCCTGACCCTGCTTAGCCTCCGAGATCAGATGAGATCGGGCGCTTTCAGGGTGATGTGGCCGTAGGCGATCTCTTCTGGCACACTCAACCCTCTTGACCTCGGCAGCGGCAAGATGGGAAACGAGGAAAAAAAAACAGGGCACGTCCAGAATGCAAAAAACAAAAGAAGCCTACGGCACCTGGTATTCCCAGGCGGTCTCCCATCCAGGTACTAAACAGGCCCGACCCTGCTTAGCCTCCGAGATCAGATGAGATCGGGCGCTTTCAGGGTTATTTGCCGTAGGCGGTTTCGTCAGGCACGCTCAACCCTCTTGACCTCGGCAGCGGCAAGATGGGAAACGAGGAAAAAAAAACAGGGCACGTCCAGAACGCAAAAAACAAAAGAAGCCTACAGCACCTGGTATTCCCAGGCGGTCTCCCATCCAGGTACTAACCAGGCCCGACCCTGCTTAGCCTCCGAGATCAGACGAGATCGGGCGCTTTCAGGGTGATGTGGCCGTAGGCGATCTCTTCTGGCGCGCTCAACCCTCTTGACCTCGGCAGCGGCAAGACGGGAAACGAGGAAAAAAAAACAGGGCACGTCCAGAACGCAAAAAACAAAAGAAGCCTACGGCACCTGGTATTCCCAGGCGGTCTCCCATCCAGGTACTAACCAGGCCCGACCCTGCTTAGCCTCCGAGATCAGACGAGATCGGGCGCTTTCAGGGTGATGCGGCCGTAGGCGATCTCTTCTGGCACGCTCAACCCTCTTGACCGCGGCAGCGGCAAGATGGGAAACGAGGAAAAAAAAACAGGGCACGTCCCGAACGCAAAAAACAAAAGAAGCCTACGGCACCTGGTATTCCCAGGCGGTCTCCCATCCAGGTACTAACCAGGCCCGACCCTGCTTAGCCTCCGAGATCAGACGAGATCGGGCGCTTTCAGGGCGATGCGGCCGTAGGCGATCTCTTCTGGCACGCTCAACCCTCTTGACCGCGGCAGCGGCAAGATGGGAAACGAGGAAAAAAAAACAGGGCACGTCCCGAACGCAAAAAACAAAAGAAGCCTATGGCACCTGGTATTCCCAGGCGGTCTCCCATCCAGGTACTAACCAGGCCCGACCCTGCTTAGCCTCCGAGATCAGACGAGATCTTGCGCTTTCAGGGTGATGTGACCGTAGGCGATCTCTTCTGGCACGCTCAATCCTCTTGACCTCGGCAGCGGCAAGATAGGAAACGAGGAAAAAAAAACAGGGCACGTCAAGAACGCAAAAAACAAAAGAAGCCTACGGCACCTGGTATTCCCAGGCGGTCTCCCATCCAGGTACTAACCAGGCCTGACCCTGCTTAGCCTCCGAGATCAGATGAGATCGGGCGCTTTCAGGGTGATGTGGCCGTAGGCGATCTCTTCTGGCACACTCAACCCTCTTGACCTCGGCAGCGGCAAGATGGGAAACGAGGAAAAAAAAAACAGGGCACGTCCAGAACGCAAAAAACAAAAGAAGCCTATGGCACCTGGTATTCCCAGGCGGTCTCCCTTCCAGGTACTAAACAGGCCCGACCCTGCTTAGCCTCCGAGATCAGACGAGATCGGGCGCTTTCAGGGTGATGTGGCCGTAGGCAATCTCTTCTGGCACGCTCAACCCTCTTGACCTCGGCAGCGGCAAGATTTGAAACGAGGAAAAAAAAACAGGGCACGTCCAGAACGCAAAAAACAAAAGAAGCCTACGGCACCTGGTATTCCCAGGCGGTCTCCCATCCAGGTACTAACAAGCCCGACCCTGCTTAGCCTCCGAGACCAGACGACATAGAGCGCTTTCAGGGTGATGTGGCCGTAGGCGATCTCTTCTGGCACGCTCAACCCTCTTGACCTCGGCAGCGGCAAGATGGGAAACGAGGAAAAAAAAACAGGGCACGTCCAGAACGCAAAAAACAAAAGAAGCCTACGGCACCTGGTATTCTCAGGCGGTCTTCCATCCAGGTACTAACCAGGCCCGTCCCTGCTTAACCTCCGAGATCAGACGAGATCGGGCGCTTTCAGGGTGATGTGGCCGTAGGCGATCTCTTCCGGCACGCTCAACCCTCTTGACCACGGCAGCGGCAAGATGGGAAACGAGGAAAAAAAAACAGGGCACGTCCAGAACGCAAAAAACAAAAGAAGCCTACGGCACCTGGTATTCCCAGGCGGTCTCCCATCCAGGTACTAACCAGGCCCGACCCTGCTTAGCCTCCGAGATCAGACGAGATCGGGCGCTTTCAGGGTGATGTGGCCGTAGGCGATCTCTTCCGCAACGCTCAACCCTCTTGACCTCGGCAGCGGTAAGATGGGAAACGAGGAAAAAAAACCAGGGCACGTCCAGAACGCAAAAAACAAAAGAAGCCTATGGCACCTGGTATTCCCAGGCGGTCTCCCATCCAGGTACTAACCAGGCCCGACCCTGCTTAGCCTCCGAGATCAGACGAGATCGGGCGCTTTCAGGGTGATGTGGCCGCAGGCGATCTCTTCCGGCACACTCAACCCTCTTGACCTCGGCAGCGGCAAGATGGGAAACGAGGAAAAAAAAAGAGGACACGTCCAGAACGTAAAATACAAAAGAAGCCTACGGCACCTGGTATTCCCAGGCGGTCTCCCATCCAGGTAGTAACCAGGCCTGACCCTGCTTAGCCTCCGGGATCAGACAAGATCGGGCGCTTTCAGGGTGATATGGCCGTAGGCAATCTCTTCCGCAACGCTCAACCCTCTTGACCTCGGCAGCGGCAAGATGGGAAACGAGAAAAAAAAACAGGGCACGTCCAGAACGCAAAAAACAAAAGAAGCCTACGGCACCTGGTATTCCCAGGCGGTCTCCCATCCGGGTACTAACCAAGACCCGACCCTGCTTAGCCTCCGAGATCAGACGAGATCGGGAGCTTTCAGGGTGATGTGGCCATGGGCGATCTCTTCTGCAACGCTCAACCCTCTTGACCTCGGCAGCGGCAAGATGGGAAACGAGGAAAAAAAACCAGGGCACGTCCAGAACGCAAAAAACAAAAGAAGCCTACAGCACATGGTATTCCCAGGCGGTCTCCCATCCAGGCACTAACCAGGCCCGACCCTGCTTAGCCTCCGAGATCAGACGAGATCGGGTGCTTTCAGGGTGATGTGGCCGTAGGTGATCTCTTCTGCAACGCTCAACCCTCTTGACCTCGGCAGCGGCAAGATGGGAAACGAGGAAAAAAAAACAGGGCACGTCCAGAACGCAAAAAACAAAAGAAGCCTACGGCACCTGGTATTCCCAGGCGGTCTCCCATCCAGGTACTAACCCCACCCGACCGTGCTTAGCCTCCGAGATCAGACGAGATCGGGCGCTTTCAGGGTGTTGTGGCTGTAGGCGATCTCTTCCGGCACGCTCAACCCTCTTGACCTCGGCAGCGGCAAGATGGGAAACGAGGAAAAAAAAACAGGGCACGACCAGAACGCAAAAAACAAAAGAAGCCTACGGCACCTGGTATTCCCAGGCGGTCTCCCATCCAGGTACTAACCAGGCCCGACCCTGCTTAGCTTCCGAGATCAGACGAGATCGGGCACTTTCAGGGTGATGTGGCCATAGGCGATCTCCTCCGGCACGCTCAACCCTCTTGACCTCGGCAGCGGCAAGATGGGAAACGAGAAAAAAAAACAGGGCACGTCCAGAACGCAAAAAACAAAAGAAGCCTACGGCACCTGGTATTCCCAGGCGGTCTCCCATGCAGGAACAAACCAGGCCCGACCTTGCTTAGCCTCCGAGATCAGACGAGATCGGGTGCTTTCAGGGTTATGTGGCCGTAGGCGATCTCTTCCGCCACGCTCAACCCTCTTGACCTCGGCAGCGGCAAGATGGGAAACGAGGAAAAAAAAACAGGGCACGTCCAGAACGCAAAAAACAAAAGAAGCCTACGGCACCTGGTATTCCCAGGCGGTCTCCCATGCAGGAACAAACCAGGCCCGACCCTGCTTAGCCTCCGAGATCAGACGAGATCGGGTGCTTTCAGGGTTATGTGGCCGTAGGCGATCTCTTCCCCAACGCTCAACCCTCTTGACCTCGGCAGCGGCAAGATGGGAAACAAGGAAAAAAAAACAGGGCACGTCCAGAACGCAAAAAACAAAAGAAGCCTACGGCACCTGGTAATCCCAGGCGGTCTCCCATCCAGGTACTAACCAGGCCCGACCCTGCTTAGCCTCCGAGATCAGACGAGATCGGGCGCTTTCAGGGTGATGTGGCCGTATGCGATCTCTTCCGGCACGCTCAACCCTCTTGACCGCGGCAGCGGCAAGATGGGAAACGAGGAAAAAAAAACAGGGCACGTCCCGAACGCAAAAAACAAAAGAAGCCTACGGCACCTGGTATTCCCAGGCGGTCTCCCATCCAGGTACTAACCAGGCCCAACCCTATTTAGCCTCAGAGATCAGACGAGATCGGGCGCTTTCAGGGTGATGTGGCTGTAGGCGATCTCTTCTGGCACGCTCAACCCTCTTCACCTCAGCAGCGGCAAGATGGGAAACGAGGAAAAAAAAACAGGGCACGTCCAGAACGCAAAAAACAAAAGAAGCCTACGGCACCTGGTATTCTCAGGTGGTCTGCCATCCAGGTACTAACCAGGCCCGACCCTGCTTAACCTCCGAGATCAGACGAGATCGGGCGCTTTCAGGGTGATGTGGCCGTAGGCGATCTCTTCGGGCATGCTCAACCCTCTTGACCTCGGCAGCGGCAAGATGGGAAACGAGGAAAAAAAAACAGGGCACGTCCCGAACGCAAAAAACAAAAGAAGCCTACGGCACCTGGTATTCCCAGGCGGTCTCCCATCCAGGTACTAACCAGGCCCAACCCTATTTAGCCTCCGAGATCAGACGAGATCGGGCGCTTTCAGGGTGATGTGGCTGTAGGCGATCTCTTCCGGCACGCTCAACCCTCTTGACCTGGGCAGCGGCAAGATGGGAAACGAGGAAAAAAAAACAGGGCACGTCCAGAACGCAAAAAACTAAAGAAGCCTACGGCACCTGGTATTCCCAGGCAGTCTCCCATCCAGGTACTAACCAGGCCTGACCCTGCTTAGCCTCCGAGATCAGATGAGATCGGGCGCTTTCAGGGTGATGTGGCCGTAGGCGATCTCTTCTGGCACACTCAACCCTCTTGACCTCGGCAGCGGCAAGATGGGAAACGAGGAAAAAAAAACAGGGCACGTCCAGAATGCAAAAAACAAAAGAAGCCTACAGCACCTGGTATTCCCAGGCGGTCTCCCATCCAGGTACTAAACAGGCCCGACCCTGCTTAGCCTCCGAGATCAGATGAGATCGGGCGCTTTCAGGGTTATTTGCCGTAGGCGGTTTCGTCAGGCACGCTCAACCCTCTTGACCTCGGCAGCGGCAAGATGGGAAACGAGGAAAAAAAAACAGGGCACGTCCAGAACGCAAAAAACAAAATAAGCCTACAGCACCTGGTATTCCCAGGCGGTCTCCTATCCAGGTACTAACCAGGCCCGACCCTGCTTAGCCTCCGAGATCAGACGAGATCGGGCGCTTTCAGGGTGATGTGGCTGTAGGCGATCTCTTCTGGCACGCTCAACCCTCTTGACCTCGGCAGCGGCAAGACGGGAAACGAGGAAAAAAAAACAGGGCACGTCCAGAACGCAAAAAACAAAAGAAGCCTACGGCACCTGGTATTCCCAGGCGGTCTCCCATCCAGGTACTAACCAGGCCCGACCCTGCTTAGCCTCCGAGATCAGACGAGATCGGGCGCTTTCAGGGTGATGCGGCCGTAGGCGATCTCTTCTGGCACGCTCAACCCTCTTGACCGCGGCAGCGGCAAGATGGGAAACGAGGAAAAAAAAAACAGGGCACGTCCCGAACGCAAAAAACAAAAGAAGCCTACGGCACCTGGTATTCCCAGGCGGTCTCCCATCCAGGTACTAACCAGGCCCGACCCTGCTTAGCCTCCGAGATCAGACGAGATCGGGCGCTTTCAGGGTGATGCGGCCGTAGGCGATCTCTTCTGGCACGCTCAACCCTCTTGACCGCGGCAGCGGCAAGATGGGAAACGAGGAAAAAAAAACAGGGCACGTCCCGAACGCAAAAAACAAAAGAAGCCTATGGCACCTGGTATTCCCAGGCGGTCTCCCATCCAGGTACTAACCAGGCCCGACCCTGCTTAGCCTCCGAGATCAGACGAGATCTTGCGCTTTCAGGGTGATGTGACCGTAGGCGATCTCTTCTGGCACGCTCTATCCTCTTGACCTCGGCAGCGGCAAGATAGGAAACGAGGAAAAAAAAACAGGGCACGTCAAGAACGCAAAAAACAATAGAAGCCTACGGCACCTGGTATTCCCAGGCGGTCTCCCATCCAGGTACTAACCAGGCCTGACCCTGCTTAGCCTCTGAGATCAGATGAGATCGGGCGCTTTCAGGGTGATGTGGCCGCAGGCGATCTCTTCTGGCACACTCAACCCTCTTGACCTCGGCAGCGGCAAGATGGGAAACGAGGAAAAAAAAACAGGGCACGTCCAGAACGCAAAAAACAAAAGAAGCCTATGGCACCTGGTATTCCCAGGCGGTCTCCCTTCCAGGTACTAAACAGGCCCGACCCTGCTTAGCCTCCGAGATCAGACGAGATCGGGCGCTTTCAGGGTGATGTGGCCGTAGGCAATCTCTACTGGCACGCTCAACCCTCTTGACCTCGGCAGCGGCAAGATTTGAAACGAGGAAAAAAAAACAGGGCACGTCCAGAACGCAAAAAACAAAAGAAGCCTACGGCACCTGGTATTCCCAGGCGGTCTCCCATCCAGGTACTAACAAGCCCGACCCTGCTTAGCCTCCGAGACCAGACGAGATAGAGCGCTTTCAGGGTGATGTGGCCGTAGGCGATCTCTTCTGGCACGCTCAACCCTCTTGACCTCGGCAGCGGCAAGATGGGAAACGAGGAAAAAAAAACAGGGCACGTCCAGAACGCAAAAAACAAAAGAAGCCTACGGCACCTGGTATTCTCAGGCGGTCTTCCATCCAGGTACTAACCAGGCCCGTCCCTGCTTAACCTCCGAGATCAGACGAGATCGGGCGCTTTCAGGGTGATGTGGCCGTAGGCGATCTCTTCCGGCACGCTCAACCCTCTTGACCACGGCAGCGGCAAGATGGGAAACGAGGAAAAAAAAACAGGGCACGTCCAGAACGCAAAAAACAAAAGAAGCCTACGGCACCTGGTATTCCCAGGCGGTCTCCCATCCAGGTACTAACCAGGCCCGACCCTACTTAGCCTCCGAGATCAGACGAGATCGGGCGCTTTCAGGGTGATGTGGCCGTAGGCGATCTCTTCCGCAACGCTCAACCCTCTTGACCTCGGCAGCGGCAAGATGGGAAACGAGGAAAAAAAACCAGGGCACGTCCAGAACGCAAAAAACAAAAGAAGCCTATGGCACCTGGTATTCCCAGGCGGTCTCCCATCCAGGTACTAACCAGGCCCGACCCTGCTTAGCCTCCGAGATCAGACGAGATCGGGCGCTTTCAGGGTGATGTGGCCGCAGGCGATCTCTTCCGGCACACTCAACCCTCTTGACCTCGGCAGCGGCAAGATGGGAAACGAGGAAAAAAAAACAGGACACGTCCAGAACGTAAAATACAAAAGAAGCCTACGGCACCTGGTATTCCCAGGCGGTCTCCCATCCAGGTAGTAACCAGGCCTGACCCTGCTTAGCCTCCGGGATCAGACAAGATCGGGCGCTTTCAGGGTGATATGGCCGTAGGCAATCTCTTCCGCAACGCTCAACCCTCTTGACCTCGGCAGCGGCAAGATGGGAAACGAGAAAAAAAAACAGGGCACGTCCAGAACGCAAAAAACAAAAGAAGCCTACGGCACCTGGTATTCCCAGGCGGTCTCCCATCCGGGTACTAACCAAGCCCGACCCTGCTTAGCCTCCGAGATCAGACGAGATCGGGCGCTTTCAGGGTGATGTGGCCATGGGCGATCTCTTCCGCAACGCTCAACCCTCTTGACCTCGGCAGCGGCAAGATGGGAAACGAGGAAAAAAAACCAGGGCACGTCCAGAACGCAAAAAACAAAAGAAGCCTACAGCACATGGTATTCCCAGGCGGTCTCCCATCCAGGCACTAACCAGGCCCGACCCTGCTTAGCCTCCGAGATCAGACGAGATCGGGTGCTTTCAGGGTGATGTGGCCGTAGGTGATCTCTTCTGCAACGCTCAACCCTCTTGACCTCGGCAGCGGCAAGATGGGAAACGAGGAAAAAAAAACAGGGCACGTCCAGAACGCAAAAAACAAAAGAAGCTTACGGCACCTGGTATTCCCAGGCGGTCTCCCATCCAGGTACTAACCCCACCCGACCCTGCTTAGCCTCCGAGATCAGACGAGATCGGGCGCTTTCAGGGTGATGTGGCCGTAGGCGATCTCTTCTGGCACGCTCAACCCTCTTGACCTCGGCAGCGGCAAGATGGGAAACGAGGAAAAAAAAACAGGGCACGTCCAGAACGCAAAAAACAAAAGAAGCCTAGGGCACCTGGTATTCCCAGGCGGTCTCCTTTCCAGGTACTAACCAGGCCCGACCCTGCTTAGCCTCCAAGATCAGACGAGATCGGGCGATTTCAGGGTGATGTGGCCGTAGGCGATCTCTTCTGGCACGCTTAACCCTCTTGACCGCGGCAGCGGCAAGATGGGAAACGAGGAAAAAAAAACAGGGCACGTCCCGAACGCAAAAAACAAAAGAAGCCTACGGCACCTGGTATTCCCAGGCGGTCACCCATCCAGGTACTAACCAGGCCCGACCCTGCTTAGCCTCCGAGATCAGACGAGATCGAGCGCTTTCAGGGTGATGTGGCCGTAGGCGATCTCTTCTGGCACGCTCAACCCTCTTGACCTCGGCAGCGGCAAGATGGGAAACGAGGAAAAAAAAACAGGGCACGTCCAGAACGCAAAAAACAAAAGAAGTATACGGCACCTGGTATTCCCAGGCGGTCTCCCATCCAGGTACTAACCAGGCCCGACCCTGCTTAGCCTCCGAGATCAGACGAGATCGGGCGCTTTCAGGGTGATGTGGCTGTAGGCGATCTCTTCCGGCACGCTCAACCCTCTTGACCTCGGCAGCGGCAAGATGGGAAACGAGGAAAAAAAAACAGGGCACGACCAGAACGCAAAAAACAAAAGAAGCCTACGGCACCTGGTATTCCCAGGCGGTCTCCCATCCAGGTACTAACCAGGCCCGACCCTGCTTAGCTTACGAGATCAGACGAGATCGGGCACTTTCAGGGTGATGTGGCCATAGGCGATCTCCTCTGGCACGCTCAACCCTCTTGACCTCGGCAGCGGCAAGATGGGAAACGAGAAAAAAAAACAGGGCACGTCCAGAACGCAAAAAACAAAAGAAGCCTACGGCACGTGGTATTCCCAGGCGGTCTCCCATCCAGGTACTAACCAGGCTAGACCCTGCTTAGCTTCCGAGATCAGACGAGATCGGGCACTTTCAGGGTGATGTGGCCATAGGCGATCTCCTCTGGCACGCTCAACCCTCTTGACCTCGGCAGCGGCAAGATGGGAAACGAGAAAATAAAACAGGGCACGTCCAGAACGCAAAAAACAAAAGAAGTCTACGGCACCTGGTATTCCCAGGCGGTCTCCCATCCAGGTACTAACCAAGCCCGACCCTGCTTAGCCTCCGAGATCAGACGAGATCGGGCGCTTTCAGGGTGATGTGGCCATAGGCGATCTCTTCCGCAACGCTCAACCCTCTTGACCTCGGCAGCGGCAAGATGGGAAACGAGGAAAAAAAACCAGGGCACGTCCAGAACTCAAAAAACTAAAGAAGCCTACGGCACCTGGTATTCCCAGGCGGTCTCCCATGCAGGAACAAACCAGGCCCGAGCCTGCTTAGCCTCCGAGATCAGACGAGATCGGGTGCTTTCAGGGTTATGTGGCTGTAGGCGATCTCTTCCGGCACGCTCAACCCTCTTGACCTCGGCAGCGGCAAGATGGGAAACAAGGAAAAAAAAACAGGGCACGTCCAGAACGCAAAAAACAAAAGAAGCCTACGGTACCTGGCATTCCCAGGCGGTCTCCCATCCAGGTACTAACCAGGCCGACCCCGCTTAGCCTCCGAGATCAGACGAGATCGGGCGCTTCCAGGGTGATGTGGCCGTAGGCGATCTCTTCCGGCACGCTCAACCCTCTTGACCTCGGCAGCGGCAAGATGGGAAACGAGGAAAAAAAAACAGGGCACGTCCAGAACGCAAGAAACAAAAGAAGCCTACGGCACCTGGTATTCCTAGGCGGTCTCCCATCCAGGTACTAACCAGGCCTGACCCTGCTTAGCCTCCGAGATCAGATGAGATCGGGCGCTTTCAGGGTGATGTGGCCGTAGGCGATCTCTTCTGGCACACTCAACCCTCTTGACCTCGGCAGCGGCAAGATTGGAAACGAGGAAAAAAAAACAGGGCACGTCCAGAACGCAAAAAACAAAAGAAGCCTACGGCACCTGGTATTCCCAGGCGGTCTCCCATCCAGGTACTAAACAGGCCCGACCCTGCTTAGCCTCCGAGATCAGATGAGATCGGGCGCTTTCAGGGTTATTTGCCGTAGGCGGTTTCGTCAGGCACGCTCAACCATCTTGACCTTGGCAGCGGCAAGATGGGAAACGAGGAAAAAAAAACAGGGCACGTCCAGAAAGCAAAAAACAAAAGAAGCCTACGGCACCTGGCATTCCCAGGCGGTCTCCCTTCCAGGTACTAACCAGGCCCGACCCTGCTTAGCCTCCGAGATCAGATGAGATTGGGCGCTTTCAGGGTGACGTGGCCGTAGGCATCTCAGTTACGGCACCCTCAACCCTCTTGACCTCGGCAGCGGCAAGACGGGAAACGAGGAAAAAAAAACAGGGCACGTCCAGAACGCAAAAAACAAAAGAAGCCTACGGCACCTGGTATTCCCAGGCGGTCTCCCATCCAGGTACTAACCAGGCCCGACCCGGCTTAGCCTCCGAGATCAGACGAGATCTTGCGCTTTCAGGGTGATGTGGCCGTAGGCGATCTCTTCTGGCACGCTCAATCCTCTTGACCTCGGCAGCGGCAAGATGGGAGACGAGGAAAAAAAAACAGGGCACGTCAAGAACGCAAAAAACAATAGAAGCCTACGGCACCTGGTATTCCCAGGCGGTCTCCCAACCAGGTACTAACCAGGTGTGACCCTGCTTAGCCTCCGAGATCAGATGAGATCGGGCGCTTTCAGGGTGATGTGGCCGTAGGCGATCTCTTCTGGCACACTCAGCCCTCTTGACCTCGGCAGCGGCAAGATGGGAAATGAGGAAAAAAAAACAGGGCACGTCCAGAACGCAAAAAACAAAAGAAGCCTACGGCACCTGGTATTCCCAGGCGGTCTCCCTTCCAGGTACTAACCAGGCCCGACCCTGCTTAGCCTCCGAGATCAGATGAGATTGGGCGCTTTTAGGGTGACGTGGCCGTAGGCATCTCAGTTACGGCACGCTCAAACCTCTTGACCTCGGCAGCGGCAAGATGGGAAATGAGGAAAAAAAAACAGGCCAAGTCCAGAACGCAAAAAACAAAAGAAGCCTACGGCACCTGGTATTCCCAGGCGGTCTCCCATCCAGGTACTAACCAGGCCCGACCCTGCTTAGCCTCCGAGATCAGGCGCTTTCAGGGTGACGTGGCCGTAGTCGATCTCTTCCACAACGCTCAACCCTCTTGACCTCGGCAGCGGCAAGATGGGAAACGAGGAAAAAAAAACAGGGCACGTTCAGAACGCAAAAAACAAAAGAAGCCTACGGCACCTGGTATTCCCAGGCGGTCTCCCATCCAGGTACTAACCAGGCTCAACCCTGCTTAGCCTCCGAGATCAGACGAGATCGGGCGCTTTCAGGGTGATGTGGCCGTAGGCAATCTCTTCCGGCACGCTCAACCCTCTTGACCTCGGCAGCGGCAAGATGGGAAACGAGGAAAAAAAAACAGGGCACGTCCAGAACGCAAAAAACAAAAGAAGCCTACGGCACCTGGTATTCCGAGGCGGTCTCCCATACAGGTTCTAACAAGGCCCGACCCTGCTTAGCCTCCGAGATCAGACGAGATCAGGCGCTTTCGGGGTGATGTGGCCGTAGGCGATCTCTTCCGGCACGCTCAACCCTCTTGACCTCGGCAGCGGCAAGATGGGAAACGAGGAAAAAAAAACAGGGCACGTCCAGAACGCAAAAAACAAAAGAAGCCTATGGCACCTCTTATTCCAAGGCGGTCTCCCATCCAGGTACTAACCAGGCCCGACCCTGCTTACCCTCCGAGATCAGACGAGATCGGGCGCTTTCAGGGTGATGTGGCCGTAGGCAATTTCCTCCAGCACGCTCAACCCTCTTGACCTCGGCAGCGGCAAGATGGGAAACGAGGAAAAAAAATAGGGCACGTCCAGAACGCAAAAAACAAAAGAAGCCTACGGCACCTGGTATTCCCAGGCGGTCTCCCATCCAGGTACTAACCAGACCCGACCCTGCTTAGCTTCCGAGATCAGACAAGATCGGGCGCTTTCAGGGTGATGTAGCCGTAGGCAATCTCTTCCGGCACGCTCAACCCTCTTGACCTCGGCAGCGGCAAGATGGGAAACGAGGAAAAAAAAACAGGGCACGTCCAGAACGCAAAGAACAAAAGAAGCCTACGGCACCTGGTATTCCCAGGCGGTCTCCCATCCAGGTACTAACCAGGCGCGACCCTGCTTAGCCTCCGAGATCAGACGAGATTGGGCGCTTTCAGGGTGATGTGGCCGTATGCAATTTCTTCCGGCACACTCAACCCTCTTGACCTCGGCAGCGGCAAGATGGGAAACGAGGAAAAAAAAACAGGGCACGTCCAGAACGCAAAAAACAAAAGAAGCCTACGGCACCTGGTATTCCCAGGCGGTCTGCCATCCAGGTACTAACCAGGCCCGACCCTGCTTAGCTTCCGAGATCAGACGAGATCGGGCGCTTTCAGGGTGATGTAGCCGTAGGCGATCTCTTCCGGCACGCTCAACCCTCTTGACCTCGGCAGCGGCAAGATGGGAAATGAGGAAAAAAAAAACAGGCCAAGTCCAGAACGCAAAAAACAAAAGAAGCCTACGGCACCTGGTATTCCCAGGCGGTCTCCCATCCAGGTACTAACCAGGCCCGACCCTGCTTAACCTCCGAGATCAGGCGCTTTCAGGGTGATGTGGCCGTGGTCGATCTCTTCCGCGACGCTCAACCCTCTTGACCTCGGCAGCGGCAAGATGGGAAACGAGGAAAAAAAAACAGGGCACGTTCAGAACGCAAAAAACAAAAGAAACCTACGGCACCTGGTATTCCCAGGCGGTCTCCCATCCAGGTACTAACCAGGCTCGACCCTGCTTAGCCTCCGAGATCAGACGAGATCGGGCGCTTTCAGAGTGATGTGGCCGTAGGCAATCCTTTCTGGCACGCTCAACCCTCTTGACCTCGGCAGCGGCAAGATGGGAAACGAGGAAAAAAAAACAGGGCACGTCCAGAACGCAAAAAACAAAAGAAGCCTACGGCACCTGGTATTCCCAGATGGTCTCCCATCCAGGTTCTAACAAGGCCCGACCCTGCTTAGCCTCCGAGATCAGACGAGATCAGGCGCTTTCGGGGTGATGTGGCCGTAGGCGATCTCTTCCGGCACGCTCAACCCTCTTGACCTCGGCAGCGGCAAGATGGGAAACGAGGAAAAAAAAACAGGGCACGTCCAGAACGCAAAAAAAAAAAGAAGCCTACGGCACCTGGTATTCCCAGGCGGTCTCCCATCCAGGTTCTAACCAGGCCCGACCCTGCTTAGCCTCCGAGATCAGACGAGATCAGGCGCTTTCAGGGTGATGTGATCGTAGGCGATCTTCTCCGGCACGCTCAACCCTCTTGACCTCGGCAGCGGCAAGATGGGAAACGAGGAAAAAAAAATAGGGCACGTCCAGAACGCAAAAAACAAAAGCAGCCTACGGCACCTGGTATTCCCAGGTGGTCTCCCATCCAGGTACTAACCAGGCCCGACCCTGCTTAGCCTCCGAGATCAGATGAGATCGGGCGCTTTCAGGGTGATGTGATCGTAGGCGATCTTTTCCGGCACGCTCAACCCTTTTGACCTCGGCAGCGGCAAGATGGGAAACGAGGAAAAAAAAACAGGGCACGTCCAGAACGCAAAAAACAAAAGAAGCCTACGGCACCTGGTATTCCCAGGCGGTCTCCCATCCAGGTACTAACCAGGCTTGACCCTGCTTAGCCTCCGAGATCAGACGAGATCAGGCGCTTTCAATGTGATGTGGCCGTAGGCAATCTCTTCCGGTACGCTCAACCCTCTTGACCTCGGCAGCGGCAAGATGGGAAAGGAGGAAAAAAAAACAGGGCACGTCCAGAACGCAAAAAACAAAAGAAGCCTACGGCACCTGGTATTCCCAGGCGGTCTCCCATCCAGGTACTAACCAGGCGCGACCCTGCTTAGCCTCCGAGATCAGACGAGATCGGGCGCTTTCAGGGTGATGTGGCCGCAGGCGATGTCTTCCGGCACGCTCAACCCTCTTGAACTCGGCAGCGGCAAGATGGGAAACGAGGAAAAAAAACAGGGCACGTCCAGAACGCAAAAAACAAAAGAAGCCTACGGCACCTGGTATTCCCAGGTGGTCTCCCATCCAGGTACTAACCAGGCCCGACCCTGCTTAGCCTCCGAGATCAGATGAGATTGGGCGCTTTCAGGGTGATGTGGCTGTAGGCGATCTCTTCCGCAACGCTCAACCCTCTTGACCTCGGCAGCGGCAAGATGGGAAATGAGGAAAAAAAAACCAGGCCAAGTCCAGAACGCAAAAAACAAAAGAAGCCTACGTCACCTGGTATTCCCAGGCGGTCTCCCATCCAGGTACTAACCAGGCCCGACCCTGCTTAGCCTCCGAGATCGGGCGCTTTCAGGGTGATGTGGCCGTAGTCGATCTCTTCCGCAATGCTCAACCCTCTTGACCTCGGCAGCGGCAAGATGGGAAACGAGGAAAAAAAAAACAGGGCACGTTCAGAACGCAAAAAACAAAAGAAGCCTACGGCACCTGGTATTCCCAGGCGGTCTCCCATCCAGGTACTAACCAGGCTCGACCCTGCTTAGCCTCCGAGATCAGACGAGATTGGGCGCTTTCAGGGTGATGTGGCCATAGGCAATCTCTTCCGGCACGCTCAACCCTCTTGACCTCGGCAGCGGCAAGATGGGAAACGAGGAAAAAAAAACAGGGCACGTCCCGAACGCAAAAAACAAAAGAAGCCTACGGCACCTGGTATTCCCAGGCGGTCTCCCATCCAGGTTCTAACAAGGCTCGACCCTGCTTAGCCTCCCAGATCAGACGAGATCAGGCGCTTTCGGGGTGATGTGGCCGTAGGCGATCTCTTCCGGCACGCTCAACCCTCTTGACCTCGGCAGCGGCAAGATGGGAAACGAGGAAAAAAAAACAGGGCACGTCCAGAACGCAAAAAACAAAAGAAGCCTACGGCACCTCTTATTCCAAGGCGGTCTCCCATCCAGGTACTAACCAGGCCCGACCCTGCTTAGCCTCCGAGATCAGACGAGATCGGGCGCTTTCAGGGTGATGTGGCCGTAGGCAATTTTTTCCGGCACGCTCAACCCTCTTGACCTCGGCAGCGGCAAGATGGGAAACGAGGAAAAAAAAACAGGGCACGTCTAGAACGCAAAAAACAAAAGAAGCCTACGGCACCTGGTATTCCCAGGCGGTCTCCCATCCAGGTACTAACCAGGCCCGACCCTGCTTAGCTTCCGAGATCAGACGAGATCGGGCGCTTTCAGGGTGATGTAGCCGTAGGCGATCTCGTCCGGCACGCTCAACCATCTTGACCTCGGCAGCGGCAAGATGGGAAACGAGGAAAAAAAAACAGGGCACGTCCAGAACGCAAAAAACAAAAGAAGCCTACGGCACCTGGTATTGCCTGGCGGTCTCCCATCCAGGTACTAACCAGGCGCGACCTTGCTTAGCCTCCGAGATCAGACGAGATCGAGCGCTTTCAGGGTGATGTGGCTGTAGGCAATTTCTTCCGGCACGCTCAACCCTCTTGACCTCGGCAGCGGCAAGATGGGAAACGAGGAAAAAAAAACAGGGCACGTCCAGAACGCAAAAAACAAACGAAGCCTACGGCACCCGGTATTCCCAGGCGGTCTCCCATCCAGGTACTAACCAGGCCCGACCCTGCTTAGCTTCCGAGATCAGACGAGATCGGGCGCTTTCAGGGTGATGTAGCCGTAGGCGATCTCTTCCGGCACGCTCAACCCTCTTGACCTCGGCAGCGGCAAGATGGGAAACGAGGAAAAAAAAACAGGCCAAGTCCAGAACGCAAAAAACAAAAGAAGCCTACAGCACCTGGTATTCCCAGGCCGTCTCCCATCCAGGTTCTAACAAGGCCCAACCCTGCTTAGCCTCCGAGATCAGACAAGATCAGGCGCTTTCGGGGTGATGTGGCCGTAGGCGATCTCTTCCGGCATGCTCAACCCTCTTGTCCTCGGCAGCGGCAAGATGGGAAACAAGGAAAAAAAAACAGGGCACGTCCAGAACGCAAAAAACAAAAGAAGCCTACGGCACCTGGTATTCCCAGGCGGTCTCCCATCCAGGTTCTAACAAGGCCCGACCCTGCTTAGCCTCCGAGATCAGACGAGATCAGGCGCTTTCGGGGTGATGTGGCCGTAGGCGATCTTTTCCGGCATGCTCAACCCTCTTGACCTCGGCAGCGGCAAGATGGGAAACGAGGAAAAAAAACCAGGGCACGTCCAGAACGCAAAAAACAAAAGAAGCCTACGGCACCTCTTATTCCTAGGCGGTCTCCCATCCAGGTATTAACCAGGCCCGACCCTGCTTAGCCTCCGAGATCAGACGAGATCGGGCGCTTTCAGGGTGATGTGGCCGTAGGCAATTTCTTCCGGCACGCTCAACCCTCTTGACCTCGGCAGCGGCAAGATGGGAAACGAGGAAAAAAAAACAGGGCACGTCCAGAACGCAAAAAACAAAAGAAGCCTACGGCACCCGGTATTCCCAAGCGGTCTCCCATCCAGGTACTAACCAGGCCCGACCCTGCTTAGCTTCCGAGATCAGACGAGATCGGGCGCTTTCAGGGTGATTTAGCCGTAGGCGATCTCTTCCGGCACGCTCAACCCTCTTGACCTCGGCAGCGGCAAGATGGGAAACGAGGAAAAAAAACAGGACACGTCCAGAACGCAAAAAACAAAAGAATCCTATGGCACCTGGTATTCCCAGGCGGTCTCCCATCCAGGTACTAACCAGGCCCGACCCTGCTTAGCCTCCGAGATCACACGAGATCGGGCGCTTTCAGGGTGATGTGGCTGAAGGCGATCTCTTCCGCAACGCTCAACCCTCTTGACCTCGGCAGCGGCAAGATGGGAAACGAGGAAAAAAAAACAGGGCACGTCCAGAACGCAAAAAACAAAAGAAGCCTACGGCACCCGGTATTCCCAAGCGGTCTCCCATCCAGGTACTAACCAGGCCCGACCCTGCTTAGCTTCCGAGATCAGACGAGATCGGGCGCTTTCAGGGTGATTTAGCCGTAGGCGATCTCTTCCGGCACGCTCAACCCTCTTGACCTCGGCAGCGGCAAGATGGGAAACGAGGAAAAAAAACAGGACACGTCCAGAACGCAAAAAACAAAAGAAGCCTACGGCACCTGGTATTCCCAGGCGGTCTCCCATCCAGGTACTAACCAGGCCTGACCCTGCTTAGCCTCCGAGATCAGACGAGATCGGGCGCTTTCAGGGTGATGTGGCCGTAGGCCATCGCTTACGGCACGCTCAACCCTCTTGACCTCGGCAGCGGCAAGATGGGAAATGAGGAAAAAAAAACAGGGCACGTCCAGAACGCAAAAAACAAAAGAAGCCTACGGCACCCGGTATTCCCAAGCGGTCTCCCATCCAGGTACTAACCAGGCCCGACCCTGCTTAGCCTCCGAGATCAGACGAGATCGGGCGCTTTCAGGGTGATGTGGCCGTAGGCCATCGCTTATGGCACGCTCAACCCTCTTGACCTCGGCAGCGGCAAGATGGGAAATGAGGAAAAAAAAACAGGGCACGTCCAGAACGCAAAAAACAAAAGAAGCCTACGGCACCTGGTATTCCCAGGTGGTCTCCCATCCAGGTACTAACCAGGCCCGACCCTGCTTAACTTCCGAGATCAGACGAGATCGGGGACTTTCAGGGTGATGTAGCCGTAGGCAATCTCTTCTGGCACGCTCAACCCTCTTGACCTCGGCAGCGGCAAGATGGGAAACGAGGAAAAAAAAACAGGGCACGTCCAGAACGCAAAAAACAAAAGAAGCCTACGGCACCTGGTATTCCCAGGCGGTCTCCCATCCAGGTACTAACCAGGCCTGACCCTGCTTAGCCTCCGAGATCAGACGAGATCGGGCGCTTTCAGGGTGATGTGGCCGTAGGCCATTGCTTACGGCACGCTCAACCCTCTTGACCTCGGCAGCGGCAAGATGGGAAACGGGGAAAAAAAAACAGGGCACGTCCAGAACGCAAAAAACAAAAGAAGCCTACGGCACCTGGTATTCCCAGGCGGTCTCCCATCCAGGTACTAACCAGGCCCGACCCTGCTTAACTTCCGAGATCAGACGAGATCGGGGACTTTCAGGGTGATGTAGCCGTAGGCGATCTCTTCCGGCACGCTCAACCCTCTTGACCTCGGCAGCGGCAAGATGGGAAACGAGGAAAAAAAAACAGGGCACGTCCAGAACGCAAAAAACAAAAGAAGCCTACGGCACCTGGTATTCCCAGGCGGTCTCCCATCCAGCTACTAACCAGGTCCGACACTGCTTAGCCTCCGAGATCAGACGAGATCGGGCGCTTTCAGGGTGATGTGGCCGTAGGTGATCTCTTCCGCAACGCTCAACCCTCTTGACCTCGGCAGCGGCAAGATGGGAAACGAGGAAAAAAAACAGGGCATGTCCAGAACGCAAAACACAAAAGAAGCCTACAGCACCTGGTATTCCCAGGCGGTCTCCCATACAGGTACTAACCAGGCCCGACCCTGCTTAGCCTCCGAAATCAGACGAGATCGGGCGCTTTCATGGTGATGTGGCCGTAGGCGATCTCTTCTGGCATGCTCAACCCTCTTGACCTCGGCAGCGGCAAGATGGGAAACGAGGAAAAAAAAACAAGGCACGTCCAGAATGCAAAAAACAAAAAAAGCATACGGCACCTGGTATTCCCAGGCGGTCTCCCATCCAGGTACTAACCAGGCCCGACCCTCCTTAGCCTCAGAGATCAGACGAGATCGGGCGCTTTCAGGGTGATGTGGCCGTAGGGGTTCTCTTTCGGCACACTCAACCCTCTTGACCTCGGCAGCGGCAAGATGGGAAACGAGGAAAAAAAAACAGGGCACGTCCAGAACGCAAAAAACAAAAGAGTCCTAAGGCACCTGGTATTCCCAGGCGGTCTCCCATGCAGGTACTAACCAGGCCTGACCCTGCTTAGCCTCCGAGATCAGACGAGATCGGGCGCTTTCAGGGTGATGTGGCCGTAGGCGATCTCTTCCGCCACGCTCAACCCTCTTGACCTCGGCAGCGGCAAGATGGGAAACGAGGGAAAAAAACAGGGCACGTCCAGAACGCAAAAAACACAAGAAGACTACGGCACCTGGTATTCCCAGGCGGTCTCCCATCCAGGTACTAACCAGGGCCGACCCTACTTAGCCTCCGAGATCAGACGAGATCGGGCGCTTTCAGGGTGATGTGGCCGTAGGCGATCTCTTCCGTCACGCTCAACCCTCTTGACCTCGGCAGCGGCAAGATGGGAAACGAGGGAAAAAAAACAGGGCACGTCCAGAACGCAAAAAACAAAAGAAACCTACGGCACCTGGTATTCCCAGGCGGTCTCCCATCCAGGTACTAACCAGGCCCGACCCTGCTTAGCCTCCGAGATCAGACGAGATTGGGCGCTTTCAGGGTGATGTGGTCGTAGGCGATCTCTTCCGCAACGCTCAACCCTCTTGACCTCGGCAGCGGCAAGATGGGAAACGAGGAAAAAAACAGGGCACGTCCAGAACGCAAAAAAACAAAAGAAGCCTACGGCACCTGGTATTCCCAGGCGGTCTCCCATCCAGGTACTAACCAGGCCCAACCCTGCTTAGTCTCCGAGATCAAACGAGATCGGGCGCTTTCAGGGTGATGTGGCCGTAGGCGATCTCTTCCGCAACGCTCAACCCTCTTGACCTCGGCAGCGGCAAGATGGGAAACGAGGAAAAAAAAACAGGGCACGTCCAGAACGCAAAAGACGAAAGAAGCCTACGGCAACTGGTATTCCCAGGCGGTCTCCCATCCAGGTACTAACCAGGCCCAACCCTGCTTAGCCTCCGAGATCAGACGAGATCGGGCGCTTTCAGGGTGATGTGGCCGTAGTCGATCTCTTACGGCACGCTCAACCCTCTTGACCTCGGCAGCAGCAAGATGGGAAACGAGGAAAAAAAACAGGGCACGTCCAGAACGCAAAAAACGAAAGAAGCCTACGGCAACTGGTATTCCCAGGCGGTCTCCCATCCAGGTACTAACCAGGCCCGACCCTGCTTAGCCTCCGAGATCAAACGAGATCGGGCGCTTTCAGGGTGATGTGGCCGTAGGCGATCTCTTCTGCAACGCTCAACCCTCTTGACCTCAGCAGCGGCAAGATGGGAAACGAGGAAAAAAAAACAGGGCACGTCCAGAACGCAAAAAACAAAAGAAGCCTACGGCACCTGGTATTCCCAGGCGGTCTCCCATCCAGGTACTAACCAGGCCCGACCCTGCTTAGCCTCCGAGATCAGACGAGATTGGGCGCTTTCAGGGTAATGTGGCCGTAGGCGATCTCTTCCGCAACGCTCAACCCTCTTGACCTCGGCAGCGGCAAGGTGGGAAACGAGGAAAAAAAACAGGGCACGTCCAGAGCGCAAAAAACAAAAGAAGCCTACGGCACCTGGTATTCCCAAGCGGTCTCCCATCCAGGTACTAACCAGGCCCGACCCTACTTAGCCTCCGAGATCAGATGAGATTGGGCGCTTTCAGGGTAATGTGGCCGTAGGCGATCTCTTCTGCAACGCTCAACCCTCTTGACCTCGGCAGCGGCAAGATGGGAAACGAGGAAAAAAAAAACAGGGCACGTCCAGAACGCAAAAACAATAGAAGCCTACGGCACCTGGTATTCCCAGGCGGTCTCCCATCCAGGTACTAACCAGGCCCGACCCTGCTTAGCCTCCGAGATCAGACGAGATCGAGCGCTTTCAGGGTGATGTGGCCGTAGGCGATCTCTTCTGGCACGCTCAACCCTCTTGACCTCGGCAGCGGCAAGATTTGAAACAAGGGAAAAAAAACAGGGCACGTCCAGAACGCAAAAAACAAAAGAAGCCTACGGCACCTGGTATTCCCAGGCGGTCTCCCATCCAGGTACTAACCAGGCCCGACCCTGCTTAGCCTCCGAGATCAGACGAGATCGGGCGCTTTCAGGGTGATGTGGTCGTAGGTGATCTCTACCGCAACGCTCAACCCTCTTGACCTCGGCAGCGGCAAGATGGGAAACGAGGAAAAAAACAGGGCACGTCCAGAACGCAAAAAACAAAAGAAGCCTACGGCACCTGGTATTCCCAGGCGGTCTCCCATCCAGGTACTAACCAGGCCCGACCCTGCTTAGCCTCCGAGATCAGACGAGATTGGGCGCTTTCCGGGTGATGTGGCCGTAGGCGATCTCTTCTGGCAAGCTCAACTCTCTTGACCTCGGCAGCGGCAAGATGGGAAACGAGGAAAAAAAAACAGGGCACGTCCAGAACGCAAAAAACAAAAGAAGCCTACGGCACCTGGTAATCCCAGGCGGTCTCCCATCCAGGTACTAACCAGGCCCAACCCTGCTTAGCCTCCGAGATCAGACGAGATCGGGCGCTTTCAGGGTGATGTAGCCGTAGGCGATCTCTTCCGGCACGCTCAACCCTCTTGACCTCGGCAGCGGCAAGATGGGAAACGAGGAAAAAAAAACAGGCCAAGTCCAGAACGCAAAAAACAAAAGAAGCCTACAGCACCTGGTATTCCCAGGCGGTCTCCCATCCAGGTACTAACCAGGCCCGACCCTGCTTAGCCTCCGAGATCAGACGAGATCGGGCGCTTTCAAAGTGACGTGGCCGTAGGCGATCTCTTCCGGCACGCTCAACCCTCTTGACCTCGGCAGCGGCAAGATGGGAAATGAGGAAAAAAAAAACAGGACAAGTCCAAAACGCAAAAAACAAAAGAAGCCTACGGCACCTGGTATTCCCAGGCGGTCTCCCATCCAGGTACTAACCAGGCCCGACCCTGCTTAGCCTCCGAGATCAGGCGCTTTCAGGGTGATGTGGCCGTAGTCGATCTCATCCGCAACGCTCAACCCTCTTGACCTCGGCAGCGGCAAGATGGGAAACGAGGAAAAAAAAACAGGGCACGTCCAGAACGCAAAAAACAAAAGAAGCCTACGGCACCTGGTATTCCCAGGCGGTCTCCCATCCAGGTACTAACCAGGCCTGACCCTGCTTAGCCTCCGAGATCAGACGAGATCGGGCGCTTTCAGGGTGATGTGGCCGTAGGCCATTGCTTACGGCACGCTCAACCCTCTTGACCTCGGCAGCGGCAAGATGGGAAACGGGGAAAAAAAAACAGGGCACGTCCAGAACGCAAAAAACAAAAGAAGCCTACGGCACCTGGTATTCCCAGGCGGTCTCCCATCCAGGTACTAACCAGGCCCGACCCTGCTTAACTTCCGAGATCAGACGAGATCGGGGACTTTCAGGGTGATGTAGCCGTAGGCGATCTCTTCCGGCACGCTCAACCCTCTTGACCTCGGCAGCGGCAAGATGGGAAACGAGGAAAAAAAAACAGGGCACGTCCAGAACGCAAAAAACAAAAGAAGCCTACGGCACCTGGTATTCCCAGGCGGTCTCCCATCCAGCTACTAACCAGGTCCGACACTGCTTAGCCTCCGAGATCAGACGAGATCGGGCGCTTTCAGGGTGATGTGGCCGTAGGTGATCTCTTCCGCAACGCTCAACCCTCTTGACCTCGGCAGCGGCAAGATGGGAAACGAGGAAAAAAAACAGGGCATGTCCAGAACGCAAAACACAAAAGAAGCCTACAGCACCTGGTATTCCCAGGCGGTCTCCCATACAGGTACTAACCAGGCCCGACCCTGCTTAGCCTCCGAAATCAGACGAGATCGGGCGCTTTCATGGTGATGTGGCCGTAGGCGATCTCTTCTGGCATGCTCAACCCTCTTGACCTCGGCAGCGGCAAGATGGGAAACGAGGAAAAAAAAACAAGGCACGTCCAGAATGCAAAAAACAAAAAAAGCATACGGCACCTGGTATTCCCAGGCGGTCTCCCATCCAGGTACTAACCAGGCCCGACCCTCCTTAGCCTCAGAGATCAGACGAGATTGGGCGCTTTCAGGGTGATGTGGCCGTAGGGGTTCTCTTTCGGCACACTCAACCCTCTTGACCTCGGCAGCGGCAAGATGGGAAACGAGGAAAAAAAAACAGGGCACGTCCAGAACGCAAAAAACAAAAGAGTCCTAAGGCACCTGGTATTCCCAGGCGGTCTCCCATGCAGGTACTAACCAGGCCTGACCCTGCTTAGCCTCCGAGATCAGACGAGATCGGGCGCTTTCAGGGTGATGTGGCCGTAGGCGATCTCTTCCGCCACGCTCAACCCTCTTGACCTCGGCAGCGGCAAGATGGGAAACGAGGGAAAAAAACAGGGCACGTCCAGAACGCAAAAAACACAAGAAGACTACGGCACCTGGTATTCCCAGGCGGTCTCCCATCCAGGTACTAACCAGGGCCGACCCTACTTAGCCTCCGAGATCAGACGAGATCGGGCGCTTTCAGGGTGATGTGGCCGTAGGCGATCTCTTCCGTCACGCTCAACCCTCTTGACCTCGGCAGCGGCAAGATGGGAAACGAGGGAAAAAAAACAGGGCACGTCCAGAACGCAAAAAACAAAAGAAACCTACGGCACCTGGTATTCCCAGGCGGTCTCCCATCCAGGTACTAACCAGGCCCGACCCTGCTTAGCCTCCGAGATCAGACGAGATTGGGCGCTTTCAGGGTGATGTGGTCGTAGGCGATCTCTTCCGCAACGCTCAACCCTCTTGACCTCGGCAGCGGCAAGATGGGAAACGAGGAAAAAAACAGGGCACGTCCAGAACGCAAAAAAACAAAAGAAGCCTACGGCACCTGGTATTCCCAGGTGGTCTCCCATCCAGGTACTAACCAGGCCTGACCCTGCTTAGCCTCCAAGATCAGATGAGATCAGGCACTTTCAGGGTGATGTGGCCGTAGGAAATCTCTTCTGCAACGCTCAACCCTCTTGACCTCGGCAGCGGCAAGATGGGAAACGAGGAAAAAAAAACAGGGCACGTCCAGAACGCAAAAAACAAAATAAGCCTGTGGCACCTAGTATTCCCAGGCGGTCTCCCATCCAGGTACTAACCAGGCCCGACCCTGCTTAGTCTCCGAGAACAAACGAGATCGGGCGCTTTCAGGGTGATGTGGCCGTAGGCGATCTCTTCCGCAACGCTCAACCCTCTTGACCTCGGCAGCGGCAAGATGGGAAACGAGGAAAAAAAAACAGGGCACGTCCAGAACGCAAAAGACGAAAGAAGCCTACGGCAACTGGTATTCCCAGGCGGTCTCCCATCCAGGTACTAACCAGGCCCAACCCTGCTTAGCCTCCGAGATCAGACGAGATCGGGCGCTTTCAGGGTGATGTGGCCGTAGTCGATCTCTTACGGCACGCTCAACCCTCTTGACCTCGGCAGCAGCAAGATGGGAAACGAGGAAAAAAAACAGGGCACGTCCAGAACGCAAAAAACGAAAGAAGCCTACGGCAACTGGTATTCCCAGGCGGTCTCCCATCCAGGTACTAACCAGGCCCGACCCTGCTTAGCCTCCGAGATCAAACGAGATCGGGCGCTTTCAGGGTGATGTGGCCGTAGGCGATCTCTTCTGCAACGCTCAACCCTCTTGACCTCAGCAGCGGCAAGATGGGAAACGAGGAAAAAAAAACAGGGCACGTCCAGAACGCAAAAAACAAAAGAAGCCTACGGCACCTGGTATTCCCAGGCGGTCTCCCATCCAGGTACTAACCAGGCCCGACCCTGCTTAGCCTCCGAGATCAGACGAGATTGGGCGCTTTCAGGGTAATGTGGCCGTAGGCGATCTCTTCCGCAACGCTCAACCCTCTTGACCTCGGCAGCGGCAAGGTGGGAAACGAGGAAAAAAAACAGGGCACGTCCAGAGCGCAAAAAACAAAAGAAGCCTACGGCACCTGGTATTCCCAAGCGGTCTCCCATCCAGGTACTAACCAGGCCCGACCCTACTTAGCCTCCGAGATCAGATGAGATTGGGCGCTTTCAGGGTAATGTGGCCGTAGGCGATCTCTTCTGCAACGCTCAACCCTCTTGACCTCGGCAGCGGCAAGATGGGAAACGAGGAAAAAAAAAACAGGGCACGTCCAGAACGCAAAAACAATAGAAGCCTACGGCACCTGGTATTCCCAGGCGGTCTCCCATCCAGGTACTAACCAGGCCCGACCCTGCTTAGCCTCCGAGATCAGACGAGATCGAGCGCTTTCAGGGTGATGTGGCCGTAGGCGATCTCTTCTGGCACGCTCAACCCTCTTGACCTCGGCAGCGGCAAGATTTGAAACAAGGGAAAAAAAACAGGGCACGTCCAGAACGCAAAAAACAAAAGAAGCCTACGGCACCTGGTATTCCCAGGCGGTCTCCCATCCAGGTACTAACCAGGCCCGACCCTGCTTAGCCTCCGAGATCAGACGAGATCGGGCGCTTTCAGGGTGATGTGGTCGTAGGTGATCTCTACCGCAACGCTCAACCCTCTTGACCTCGGCAGCGGCAAGATGGGAAACGAGGAAAAAAACAGGGCACGTCCAGAACGCAAAAAACAAAAGAAGCCTACGGCACCTGGTATTCCCAGGCGGTCTCCCATCCAGGTACTAACCAGGCCCGACCCTGCTTAGCCTCCGAGATCAGACGAGATTGGGCGCTTTCCGGGTGATGTGGCCGTAGGCGATCTCTTCTGGCAAGCTCAACTCTCTTGACCTCGGCAGCGGCAAGATGGGAAACGAGGAAAAAAAAACAGGGCACGTCCAGAACGCAAAAAACAAAAGAAGCCTACGGCACCTGGTAATCCCAGGCGGTCTCCCATCCAGGTACTAACCAGGCCCGACCCTGCTTAGCCTCCGAGATCAGACGAGATCGGGCGCTTTCAGGGTGATGTAGCCGTAGGCGATCTCTTCCGGCACGCTCAACCCTCTTGACCTCGGCAGCGGCAAGATGGGAAACGAGGAAAAAAAAACAGGCCAAGTCCAGAACGCAAAAAACAAAAGAAGCCTACAGCACCTGGTATTCCCAGGCGGTCTCCCATCCAGGTACTAACCAGGCCCGACCCTGCTTAGCCTCCGAGATCAGACGAGATCGGGCGCTTTCAAAGTGACGTGGCCGTAGGCGATCTCTTCCGGCACGCTCAACCCTCTTGACCTCGGCAGCGGCAAGATGGGAAATGAGGAAAAAAAAAACAGGACAAGTCCAAAACGCAAAAAACAAAAGAAGCCTACGGCACCTGGTATTCCCAGGCGGTCTCCCATCCAGGTACTAACCAGGCCCGACCCTGCTTAGCCTCCGAGATCAGGCGCTTTCAGGGTGATGTGGCCGTAGTCGATCTCATCCGCAACGCTCAACCCTCTTGACCTCGGCAGCGGCAAGATGGGAAACGAGGAAAAAAAAACAGGGCACGTTCAGAACGCAAAAAACAAAAGAAGCCTACGGCACCTGGTATTCCCAGGCGGTCTCCCATCCAGGTTCTAACAAGGCCCAACCCTGCTTAGCCTCCGAGATCAGACAAGATCAGGCGCTTTCGGGGTGATGTGGCCGTAGGCGATCTCTTCCGGCATGCTCAACCCTCTTGACCTCGGCAGCGGCAAGATGGGAAACAAGGAAAAAAAAACAGGGCATGTCCAGAACGCAAAAAACAAAAGAAGCCTACGGCACCTGGTATTCCCAGGCGGTCTCCCATCCAGGTTCTAACAAGGCCCGACCCTGCTTAGCCTCCGAGATCAGACGAGATCAGGCGCTTTCGGGGTGATGTGGCCGTAGGCGATCTCTTCCGGCATGCTCAACCCTCTTGACCTCGGCAGCGGCAAGATGGGAAACGAGGAAAAAAAAACAGGGCACGTCCAGAACGCAAAAAACAAAAGAAGCCTACGGCACCTCTTATTCCTAGGCGGTCTCCCATCCAGGTACTAACCAGGCCCGACCCTGCTTAGCCTCCGAGATCAGACGAGATCGGGCGCTTTCAGGGTGATGTGGCCGTAGGCAATTTCTTCCGGCACGCTCAACCCTCTTGTCCTCGGCAGCGGCAAGATGGGAAACGAGGAAAAAAAAACAGGGCACGTCCAGAACGCAAAAAACAAAAGAAGCCTACGGCACCCGGTATTCCCAAGCGGTCTCCCATCCAGGTACAAACCAGGCCCGACCCTGCTTAGCTTCCGAGATCAGACGAGATCGGGCGCTTTCAGGGTGATTTAGCCGTAGGCGATCTCTTCCGGCACGCTCAACCCTCTTGACCTCGGCAGCGGCAAGATGGGAAACGAGGAAAAAAAACAGGACACGTCCAGAACGCAAAAAACAAAAGTATCCTATGGCACCTGGTATTCCCAGGCGGTCTCCCATCCAGGTACTAACCAGGCCCGACCCTGCTTAGCCTCCGAGATCACACGAGATCAGGCGCTTTCAGGGTGATGTGGCTGTAGGCGATCTCTTCTGCAACGCTCAACCCTCTTGACCTCGGCAGCGGCAAGATGGGAAACGAGGAAAAAAAAACAGGGCACGTCCAGAACGCAAAAAACAAAAGAAGCCTACGGCACCCGGTATTCCCAAGCGGTCTCCCATCCAGGTACTAACCAGGCCCGACCCTGCTTAGCTTCCGAGATCAGACGAGATCGGGCGCTTTCAGGGAGATTTAGCCGTAGGCGATCTCTTCCGGCACGCTCAACCCTCTTGACCTCGGCAGCGGCAAGATGGGAAACGAGGAAAAAAAACAGGACACGTCCAGAACGCAAAAAACAAAAGAATCCTATGGCACCTGGTATTCCCAGGCGGTCTCCCATCCAGGTACAAACCAAGCACCGACCCTGCTTAGCCTCCGAGATCACACGAGATCGGGCGCTTTCAGGGTGATGTGGCTGTAGGCGATCTCTTCCGCAACGCTCAACCCTCTTGACCTCGGCAGCGGCAAGATGGGAAACGAGGAAAAAAAAACAGGGCACGTCCAGAACGCAAAAAACAAAAGAAGCCTACGGCACCCGGTATTCCCAAGCGGTCTCCCATCCAGGTACTAACCAGGCCCGACCCTGCTTAGCTTCCGAGATCAGACGAGATCGGGCGCTTTCAGGGTGATTTAGCCGTAGGCGATCTCTTCCGGCACGCTCAACCCTCTTGACCTCGGCAGCGGCAAGATGGGAAACGAGGAAAAAAAACAGGACACGTCCAGAACGCAAAAAACAAAAGAAGCCTACGGCACCTGGTATTCCCAGGCGGTCTCCCATCCAGGTACTAACCAGGCCTGACCCTGCTTAGCCTCCGAGATCAGACGAGATCGGGCGCTTTCAGGGTGATGTGGCCGTAGGCCATCGCTTACGGCACGCTCAACCCTCTTGACCTCGGCAGCGGCAAGATGGGAAATGAGGAAAAAAAAACAGGGCACGTCCAGAACGCAAAAAACAAAAGAAGCCTACGGCACCTGGTATTCCCAGGCGGTCTCCCATCCAGGTACTAACCAGGCCCGACCCTGCTTAGCCTCCGAGATCAGACGAGATCGGGCGCTTTCAGGGTGATGTGGTCGTAGGTGATCTCTACCGCAACGCTCAACCCTCTTGACCTCGGCAGCGGCAAGATGGGAAACGAGGAAAAAAACAGGGCACGTCCAGAACGCAAAAAACAAAAGAAGCCTACGGCACCTGGTATTCCCAGGCGGTCTCCCATCCAGGTACTAACCAGGCCCGACCCTGCTTAGCCTCCGAGATCAGACGAGATTGGGCGCTTTCCGGGTGATGTGGCCGTAGGCGATCTCTTCTGGCAAGCTCAACTCTCTTGACCTCGGCAGCGGCAAGATGGGAAACGAGGAAAAAAAAACAGGGCACGTCCAGAACGCAAAAAACAAAAGAAGCCTACGGCATCTGGTATTCCCAGGCGGTCTCCCATCCAGGTACTAACCAGGCCCGACCCTGCTTAGCCTCCGAGATCAGACGAGATTGGGCGCTTTCATGGTGATGTGGCCGTAGGCGATCTCTTCTGGCACGCTCAACCCTCTTGACCTCGGCAGCGGCAAGATGGGAAACGAGGAAAAAAAAACAGGGCACGTCCAGAACGCAAAAAACAAAAGAAGCCTACGGCACCCGGTATTCCCAAGCGGTCTCCCATCCAGGTACTAACCAGGCCCGACCCTGCTTAGCTTCCGAGATCAGACGAGATCGGGCGCTTTCAGGGTGATTTAGCCGTAGGCGATCTCTTCCGGCACGCTCAACCCTCTTGACCTCGGCAGCGGCAAGATGGGAAACGAGGAAAAAAAACAGGACACGTCCAGAACGCAAAAAACAAAAGAATCCTATGGCACCTGGTATTCCCAGGCGGTCTCCCATCCAGGTACTAACCAGGCCCGACCCTGCTTAGCCTCCGAGATCACACGAGATCGGGCGCTTTCAGGGTGATGTGGCTGTAGGCGATCTCTTCCGCAACGCTCAACCCTCTTGACCTCGGCAGCGGCAAGATGGGAAACGAGGAAAAAAAAACAGGGCACGTCCAGAACGCAAAAAACAAAAGAAGCCTACGGCACCCGGTATTCCCAAGCGGTCTCCCATCCAGGTACTAACCAGGCCCGACCCTGCTTAGCTTCCGAGATCAGACGAGATCGGGCGCTTTCAGGGTGATTTAGCCGTAGGCGATCTCTTCCGGCACGCTCAACCCTCTTGACCTCGGCAGCGGCAAGATGGGAAACGAGGAAAAAAAACAGGACACGTCCAGAACGCAAAAAACAAAAGAAGCCTACGGCACCTGGTATTCCCAGGCGGTCTCCCATCCAGGTACTAACCAGGCCTGACCCTGCTTAGCCTCCGAGATCAGACGAGATCGGGCGCTTTCAGGGTGATGTGGCCGTAGGCCATTGCTTACGGCACGCTCAACCCTCTTGACCTCGGCAGCGGCAAGATGGGAAACGAGGAAAAAAAAACAGGGCACGTCCAGAACGCAAAAAACAAAAGAAGCCTACGGCACCCGGTATTCCCAAGCGGTCTCCCATCCAGGTACTAACCAGGCCCGACCCTGCTTAGCGTCCGAGATAAGACGAGATTGGGCGCTTTCAGGGTGATGTGGCTGTAGGCGATCTCTTCTGGCACGCTCAACCCTCTTGACCTCGGCAGTGGCAAGATGGGAAACGAGGAAAAAAAACAGGGCACGTCCAGAACGCAAAAAACAAAAGAAGCCTACGGCACCTGGTATTCCCAGGCGGTCTCCCATCCAGGTACTAACCAGGCCCGACCCTGCTTAGCCTCCGAGATCACACGAGATCGGGCGCTTTCAGGGTGATGTGGCTGTAGGCGATCTCTTCTGCAACGCTCAACCCTCTTGACCTCGGCAGCGGCAAGATGGGAAACGAGGAAAAAAAAACAGGGCACGTCCAGAACGCAAAAAACAAAAGAAGCCTACGGCACCCGGTATTCCCAAGCGGTCTCCCATCCAGGTACTAACCAGGCCCGACCCTGCTTAGCTTCCGAGATCAGACGAGATCGGGCGCTTTCAGGGAGATTTAGCCGTAGGCGATCTCTTCCGGCACGCTCAACCCTCTTGACCTCGGCAGCGGCAAGATGGGAAACGAGGAAAAAAAACAGGACACGTCCAGAACGCAAAAAACAAAAGAATCCTATGGCACCTGGTATTCCCAGGCGGTCTCCCATCCAGGTACTAACCAAGCACCGACCCTGCTTAGCCTCCGAGATCACACGAGATCGGGCGCTTTCAGGGTGATGTGGCTGTAGGCGATCTCTTCCGCAACGCTCAACCCTCTTGACCTCGGCAGCGGCAAGATGGGAAACGAGGAAAAAAAAACAGGGCACGTCCAGAACGCAAAAAACAAAAGAAGCCTACGGCACCCGGTATTCCCAAGCGGTCTCCCATCCAGGTACTAACCAGGCCCGACCCTGCTTAGCTTCCGAGATCAGACGAGATCGGGCGCTTTCAGGGTGATTTAGCCGTAGGCGATCTCTTCCGGCACGCTCAACCCTCTTGACCTCGGCAGCGGCAAGATGGGAAACGAGGAAAAAAAACAGGACACGTCCAGAACGCAAAAAACAAAAGAAGCCTACGGCACCTGGTATTCCCAGGCGGTCTCCCATCCAGGTACTAACCAGGCCTGACCCTGCTTAGCCTCCGAGATCAGACGAGATCGGGCGCTTTCAGGGTGATGTGGCCGTAGGCCATCGCTTACGGCACGCTCAACCCTCTTGACCTCGGCAGCGGCAAGATGGGAAATGAGGAAAAAAAAACAGGGCACGTCCAGAACGCAAAAAACAAAAGAAGCCTACGGCACCTGGTATTCCCAGGCGGTCTCCCATCCAGGTACTAACCAGGCCCGACCCTGCTTAGCCTCCGAGATCAGACGAGATCGGGCGCTTTCAGGGTGATGTGGTCGTAGGTGATCTCTACCGCAACGCTCAACCCTCTTGACCTCGGCAGCGGCAAGATGGGAAACGAGGAAAAAAACAGGGCACGTCCAGAACGCAAAAAACAAAAGAAGCCTACGGCACCTGGTATTCCCAGGCGGTCTCCCATCCAGGTACTAACCAGGCCCGACCCTGCTTAGCCTCCGAGATCAGACGAGATTGGGCGCTTTCCGGGTGATGTGGCCGTAGGCGATCTCTTCTGGCAAGCTCAACTCTCTTGACCTCGGCAGCGGCAAGATGGGAAACGAGGAAAAAAAAACAGGGCACGTCCAGAACGCAAAAAACAAAAGAAGCCTACGGCATCTGGTATTCCCAGGCGGTCTCCCATCCAGGTACTAACCAGGCCCGACCCTGCTTAGCCTCCGAGATCAGACGAGATTGGGCGCTTTCATGGTGATGTGGCCGTAGGCGATCTCTTCTGGCACGCTCAACCCTCTTGACCTCGGCAGCGGCAAGATGGGAAACGAGGAAAAAAAAACAGGGCACGTCCAGAACGCAAAAAACAAAAGAAGCCTACGGCACCCGGTATTCCCAAGCGGTCTCCCATCCAGGTACTAACCAGGCCCGACCCTGCTTAGCTTCCGAGATCAGACGAGATCGGGCGCTTTCAGGGTGATTTAGCCGTAGGCGATCTCTTCCGGCACGCTCAACCCTCTTGACCTCGGCAGCGGCAAGATGGGAAACGAGGAAAAAAAACAGGACACGTCCAGAACGCAAAAAACAAAAGAATCCTATGGCACCTGGTATTCCCAGGCGGTCTCCCATCCAGGTACTAACCAGGCCCGACCCTGCTTAGCCTCCGAGATCACACGAGATCGGGCGCTTTCAGGGTGATGTGGCTGTAGGCGATCTCTTCCGCAACGCTCAACCCTCTTGACCTCGGCAGCGGCAAGATGGGAAACGAGGAAAAAAAAACAGGGCACGTCCAGAACGCAAAAAACAAAAGAAGCCTACGGCACCCGGTATTCCCAAGCGGTCTCCCATCCAGGTACTAACCAGGCCCGACCCTGCTTAGCTTCCGAGATCAGACGAGATCGGGCGCTTTCAGGGTGATTTAGCCGTAGGCGATCTCTTCCGGCACGCTCAACCCTCTTGACCTCGGCAGCGGCAAGATGGGAAACGAGGAAAAAAAACAGGACACGTCCAGAACGCAAAAAACAAAAGAAGCCTACGGCACCTGGTATTCCCAGGCGGTCTCCCATCCAGGTACTAACCAGGCCTGACCCTGCTTAGCCTCCGAGATCAGACGAGATCGGGCGCTTTCAGGGTGATGTGGCCGTAGGCCATTGCTTACGGCACGCTCAACCCTCTTGACCTCGGCAGCGGCAAGATGGGAAACGAGGAAAAAAAAACAGGGCACGTCCAGAACGCAAAAAACAAAAGAAGCCTACGGCACCCGGTATTCCCAAGCGGTCTCCCATCCAGGTACTAACCAGGCCCGACCCTGCTTAGCGTCCGAGATAAGACGAGATTGGGCGCTTTCAGGGTGATGTGGCTGTAGGCGATCTCTTCTGGCACGCTCAACCCTCTTGACCTCGGCAGTGGCAAGATGGGAAACGAGGAAAAAAAACAGGGCACGTCCAGAACGCAAAAAACAAAAGAAGCCTACGGCACCTGGTATTCCCAGGCGGTCTCCCATCCAGGTACTAACCAGGCCCGACCCTGCTTAGCCTCCAAGATCAGACGAGATCGGGCGCTTTCAGGGTGATGTGGCTGTAGGCAATCTCTACTGGCACGCTCAACCCTCTTGACCTCGGCAGCGGCAAGATGGGAAACGAGGAAAAAAAAACAGGGCACGTCCAGAACGCAAAAAACAAAAGACGCCTATGGCACCTGGTATTCCCAGGCGGTCTCCCATCCAGGTACTAACCAGGCCCGACCCTGTTTAGCCTCCGAGATCAGACGAGATCGGGCGCTTTCAGGATGATGTGGCCGTAGGAGATCTCTACCGCCACGCTCAACCCTCTTGACCTCAGCAGCGGCAAGATGGGAAACGAGGAAAAAAAACAGGGCACGTCCAGAACGCAAAAAACAAAAGAAGCCTACGGCACCTGGTATTCCCAGGCGGTCTCCCATCCAGGTACTAACCAGGCCCGACCCTGCTTAGCCTCCGAGATAAGACGAGATCGGGCGCTTTAAGGGTGATATGGCCGTAGGCGATCTCTTCCAGCACGCTCAACCCTCTTGACCGCGGCAGCGGCAAGATGGGAAACGAGGAAAAAAAAAACAGGGCACGTCCAGAACGCAAAAAACAAAAGAAGCCTACGGCACCTGGTATTCCCAGGCGGTCTCCCATCCAGGTACTAACCAGGCCCGACCCTGCTTAGCCTCCGAGATCAGACGAGATCGGGCGCTTTCAGGGTGATGTGGTCGCAGGCGATCTCTTCCGGCACTCTCAACCCTCTTGACCTCGGCAGCGGCAAGATAGGAAACGAGGAAAAAAAAACAGGGCACGTCCAGAACGCAAAAAACAAAAGAAGCCTACGGCACCTTGCATTCCCAGGCGGTCTCCCATCCAGGTACTAACCAGGCCCGACCCTGCTTAGCCTCCGAGATCAGACGAGATCGCGCGCTTTCAGGGTGATGTGGCCGTAGGCAATCTCTTCTGGCACGCTCAACCCTCTTGACATCGGCAGCGGCAAGACGGGAAACGAGGAAAAAAAAAAACAGGGCACGTCCAGAACGCAAAAAACAAAAGACGCCTATGGCACCTGGTATTCCCAGGCGGTCTCCCATCCAGGTACTAACCAGGCCCGACCCTGCTTAGCCTCCGAGATCAGACGAGATCGGGCGCTTTCAGGGTGATGTGGCCGTAGGCAATCTCTTCCGGCACGCTCAACCCTCTTGACCGCGGCAGCGGCAAGATGGGAAACGAGGAAAAAAAAACAGGGCACGCCCCGAATGCAAAACACAAAAGAAGCCTAGGGCACCTGGTATTCCCAGGCGGTCTCCCATCCAGGTACTAACCAGGCCCGACCCTGCTTAGCCCCCGAGATCAGACGAGATCGGGCGCTTTCAGGGTGATGTGGCCGTAGGCGATCTCTTCCGGCACGCTCAACCCTCTTGAACTCGGCAGCGGCAAGATGGGAAACGAGGAAAAAAAAACAAGGCACGTCCAGAACGCAAAAAACAAAAGAAGCCTACGGCACCTGGTATTCCCAGGCGGTCTCCCATCCAGGTACTAACCAGGCCCGACCCTGCTTAGCCCCCGAGATCAGACGAGATCGGGCGCTTTCAGGGTGATGTGGCCGTAGGCGATCTCTTCCGGCACGCTCAACCCTCTTGAACTCGGCAGCGGCAAGATGGGAAACGAGAAAAAAAAAACAAGGCACGTCCAGAACGCAAAAAACAAAAGAAGCCTACGGCACCTGGTATTCCCAGGCGGTCTCCCATCCAGGTACTAACCAGGCCCGACCCTGCTTAGCCTCCGAGATCAGGCGAGATCGGGCGCTTTCAGGGTGATGTGGCAGTAGGCGATCTCTTCCGGCACGCTCAACCCTCTTGACCTCGGCAGCGGCAAGATGGGAAACGAGGAAAAAAAAACAGGGCACGTCCAGAACGCAAAAAACAAAAGAAAACTACGGCACCTGGTATTCCCAGGCGGTCTCTCATCCAGGTACTAACCAGGACCGACTCTGCTTAGCCTCCGACATCAAACGAGATCGGGCACTTTCAGGGTGATGTGGCCGTAGGCGATCTCTTCCGCAACGCTCAACCCTCTTGACCTCGGCAGCGGCAAGATGGGAAACGAGGAAAAAAAAGCAGGGCACGTCCAGAACGCAAAAAACAAAAGAAGCCTACGGCACCTGGTATTCCCAGGTGGTCACCCATCCAGGTACTAACCAGGCCCGACCCTGCTTAGCCCCCGAGATCAGACGAGATCGGGCGCTTTCAGGGTGATGTGGCCGTAGGCGATCTCTTCCAGCACGCTCAACCCTCTTGACCTCGGCAGCGGCAAGATGGGAAACGAGGAAAAAAAAACAAGGCACGTCCAGAACGCAAAAAACAAAAGAAGCCTACGGCACCTGGTATTCCCAGGCGGTCTCCCATCCAGGTACTAACCAGTCCCGACCCTGCTTAGCCTCCGAGATCAGGCGAGATCGGGCGCTTTCAGGGTGATGTGGCCGTAGGCGATCTCTTCCGGCACGCTCAACACTCTTGACCTCGGCAGCGGCAAGATGGGAAACGAGGAAAAAAAAACAGGGCACGTCCAGAACGCAAAAAACAAAAGAAAACTACGGCACCTGGTATTCCCAGGCGGTCTCTCATCCAGGTACTAACCAGGACCGACTCTGCTTAGCCTCCGACATCAAACAAGATCGGGCACTTTCAGGGTGATGTGGCCGTAGGTGATCTCTTCCGCAACGCTCAACCCTCTTGACCTCGGCAGCGGCAAGATGGGAAACGAGGAAAAAAAAACAGGGCACGTCCAGAACGCAAAAAACAAAAGAAGCCTACGGCACCTGGTATTCCCAGGCGGTCACCCATCCAGGTACTAACCAGGCCCGAGCCTGCTTAGCCTCCAAGATCAGACGAGATTGGGCGCTTACAGGGTGATGTGGCCGTAGGCTAGCTCTTCAGCAACGCTCAACCCACTTGACCTTGGCAGCGGCAAGATGGGAAACAAGGAAAAAAAAACAGGGCACGTCCAGAACGCAAAAAACAAAAGAAGCCTACGGCACCTGGTATTCCCAGGCGGTCTCCCATCCAGGTACTAACCAGGTCCGACCCTGCTTAGCCTCTGAGATCAGACGAGATGAAGCGCTTTCAGGGTGATGTGGCCATAGGCGATCTCTCTTGGCACGCTCAACCCTCTTGACCTCGGCAGCGGCAAGATCGGAAACGAGGAAAAAAAAACAGGGCACGTCCAGAACGCAAAAAACAAAAGAAGTCTACGGCACCTGGTATTCCCAGGCGGTCTCACATCCAGGTACTAACCAGGACCCGACCCTGCTTAGCCTCCGAGAACAGACGAGATCAGGCGCTTTCAGGGTGATGTGGCCGTAGGCGATCTTTTCTAGGATGCTCAACCCTCTTGACCTCGGCAGCGGCAAGATGGGAAACGAGGAAAAAAAAACAGGGCACGTCCAGAACGCAAAAAACAAAAGAAGCCTACGGCACCTGGTATTCCCAGGCGGTCTCCCATCCAGGTACTAACCATGCCCGACCCTGCTTAGCCTCCGAGATCAGACGAGATCGGGCGCTTTCAGGGTGATGTGGCCATAGGCGATCTTTTCCAGGATGCTCAACCCTCTTGACCTCGGCAGCGGCAAGATGGGAAACGAGGAAAAAAAAAACAGGGCACGTCCAGAACGCAAAAAACAAAAGAAGCCTACGGCACCTGGTATTCCCAGGCGGTCTCCCATCCAGGGACTAACCAGGCCCGACCCTGCTTAGCCTCCAAGATCAGACGAGATCGGGCTCTTTCAGGGTGACGTGGCTGTAGGCGATCTCCTCCGGCACGCTCAACCCTCTTGACCTCGGCAGCGGCAAGATGGGAAACGAGGGAAAAAAAACAGGGCACGTCCAGAACGCAAAAAACAAAAGAAGCCTACGTCACCTGGTATTCCCAGGCTCTCTACCATCCAGGTACTAACCAGGCCCGACCCTGCTTAGCCTCCGAGATCAGACGAGATCGAGCGCTTTCAGGGTGATGTGGCCGTAGGCGATCTCTTCCGCAACGCTTAACCCTCTTGACCTCGGCAGCGGCAAGATGGGAAACGATGAAAAAAAAACAGGGCACGTCCAGAACGCAAAAAACAAAAGAAGCCTACGGCACCTGATATTCCCAGGCGGTCTCCCATCCAAGTACTAACCAGGCCCGACCCTGCTTAGCCTCCGAGATCGGGCGCTTTCAGGGTGATGTGGCCGTAGGCAATCTTTTCTGGCACGCTCAACCCTCTTGACCTCAGCAGCGGCAAGATGGGAAACGAGGAAAAAAAAACAGGGCACGTCCAGAACGCAAAAATCAAAAGAAGCCTGCGGCACGTGGTATTCCCAGGCGGTCTCCCATCCAGGTACTAACCAGGCCCGACCCTGCTTAGCCTCCGAGATCGGGCGCTTTCAGGGTGATGTGGCCATAGGCGATCTCTTCCGGCATGCTCAACCCTCTTGACCTCGGCAGCGGCAAGATGGGAAACGAGAAAAAAAAACAGGGCACGTCCAGAACGCAAAAAACAAAAGAAGCCTACGGCACCTGGTATTCCCAGGCGGTCACCCATCCAGGTACTAACCAGGCCCGACCCTGCTTAGCCTCCAAGATCAGACGAGATTGGGCGCTTTCAGGGTGATGTGGCCGTAGGCGATCATCTCCGGCAAGCTCAACCCTCTTGACCTCAGCAGCGGCAAGATGGGAAACGAGGAAAAAAAAACAGGGCACGTCCAGAACGCAAAAAACAAAAGAAGTCTACGGCACCTGGTATTCCCAGGCGGTCTCCCATCCAGGTACTAACCAGGACCCGACCCTGCTTAGCCTCCGAGATCAGACGAGATCGGGCGCTTTCAGGGTGACGTGGCCATAAGCGATCTCTTCCGGCACGCTCAACCCTCTTGACCTCGGCAGCGGCAAGATGGGAAACGAGGAAAAAAAAACAGGGCACGTCCAGAACGCAAAAAACAAAAGAAGCCTACGGCACCTGGTATTCCCAGGCGGTCTCCCATCCAGGTACTAACCAGGAACGACCCTGCTTAGCCTCCGAGATCAGACGAAATCAGGCGCTTTCAGGGTGATGTGGCCGTAGGCGATCTCTTCCGCAACGCTCAACCCTCTTGACCTTGGCAGCGGCAAGATGGGAAACGAGGAAAAAAAACAGGGCACGTCCAGAACGCAAAAAACAAAAGAAGCCTACGGCACCTGGTATTCCCAGGCGTTCTCCCATCCAGGTACTAACCAGGCCCGACCCTGCTTAGCCTCCGAGATCGGGCGTTTTCAGGGTGATGTGGCTGTAGGCGATCTTTTCCGGCACGCTCAACCCTCTTGACCTCGGCAGCGGCAAGATGGGAAACGAGAAAAAAAAACAGGGCACGTCCAGAACGCAAAAAACAAAAGAAGTCTACGGCACCTGGTATTCCCAGGCGGTCTCCCATCCAGGTACTAACCAGGCCCGACCCTGCTTAGCCTCCGAGATCAGACGAGATCGGGCGCTTTCAGATTGATGTGGCCGTAGGCAATCTCTTCTGCAACGCTCAACCCTCTTGACCTCGGCAGCGGCAAGATGGGAAAGGAGGAAAAAAAACAGGGCACGTCCAGAACGCAAAAAACAAAAGAAGCCTACGGCACCTGGTATTCTCAGACGGTCTCCCATCCAGGTACTAACCAGGCCCGACCCTGCTTAACCTCCGAGATCAGACGAGATCGGGCGCTTTCAAGGTGATGTGGCCGTAGGCGATCTCTTCCGCAATGCTCAACCCTCTTGACCTTGGCAGCGGCAAGATGGGAAACGAGGAAAAAAAACAGGGCACGTCCAGAACGCAAAAAACAAAAGAAGCCTACGGCACCTGGTATTCCCAGGCGGTCTCCCATCCAGGTACTAACCAGGAACGACCCTGCTTAACCTCCGAGATCAGACGAGATCGGGCGCTTTCAAGGTGATGTGGCCGTAGGCGATCTCTTCCGCAATGCTCAACCCTCTTGACCTTGGCAGCGGCAAGATGGGAAACGAGGAAAAAAAACAGGGCACGTCCAGAACGCAAAAAACAAAACAAGCCTACGTCACCTGGTATTCCCAGGCGGTCTCCCATCCAGGTACTAACCAGGCCCGACCCTGCTTAGCCTCCGAGATCAGACGAGATCGGGCGCTTTCAGGTTGATGTGGCCGTAGGCGATCTCTTCTGCAACGCTCAACCCTCTTGACCTCGGCAGCGGCAAGATGGGAAAGTAGGAAAAAAACAGGGCACGTCCAGAACGCAAAAAACAAAAGAAGCCTACGGCACCTGGTATTCCCTGGCGGTCTCCCATCCAGGTACTAACCAGGCCAGACCGTTCTTAGCCTCCGAGATCAGACGAGATCGAGCGCTTTCAGGGTGATGTGGCTGTAGGCGATGTCTTCCGGCACGCTCAACCCTCTTGACCTCGGCAGCGGCAAGATGGGAAAAGAGGAAAAAAAAACAGGGCACGTCCAGAACGCAAAAAACAAAAAAAGCCTACGGCACCTGGTATTCCCAGGCGGTCTCCCATCCAGGTACTAACCAGGCCCGACCCTGCATAGCCTCCGAGATCAGACGAGATTGGGTGCTTTCAGGGTGATGTGGCCGTAGGCGATCTCTTCCGGAACGCTCAACCCTCTTGACCGCGGCAGCGGCAAGATGGGAAACGAGGAAAAAAAAACAGGGCACGTCCAGAACGCAAAAAACAAAAGAAGCCTACGGCACCTGGTATTCCCAGGCGGTCTCCCATCCAGGTACTAACCAGGAACGACCCTGCTTAGCCTCCGAGATCAGACGAAATCAGGCGCTTTCAGGGTGATGTGGCCGTAGGCGATCTCTTCCGCAACGCTCAACCCTCTTGACCTTGGCAGCGGCAAGATGGGAAACGAGGAAAAAAAACAGGGCACGTCCAGAACGCAAAAAACAAAAGAAGCCTACGGCACCTGGTATTCCCAGGCGTTCTCCCATCCAGGTACTAACCAGGCCCGACCCTGCTTAGCCTCCGAGATCGGGCATTTTCAGCGTGATGTGGCTGTAGGCGATCTTTTCCGGCACGCTCAACCCTCTTGACCTCGGCAGCGGCAAGATGGGAAACGAGAAAAAAAAACAGGGCACGTCCAGAACGCAAAAAACAAAAGAAGTCTACGGCACCTGGTATTCCCAGGCGGTCTCCCATCCAGGTACTAACCAGGCCCGACCCTGCTTAGCCTCCGAGATCAGACGAGATCGGGCGCTTTCAGGTTGATGTGGCCGTAGGCAATCTCTTCTGCAACGCTCAACCCTCTTGACCTCGGCAGCGGCAAGATGGGAAAGGAGGAAAAAAAACAGGGCACGTCCAGAACGCAAAAAACAAAAGAAGCCTACGGCACCTGGTATTCTCAGGCGGTCTCCCATCCAGGTACTAACCAGGCCCGACCCTGCTTAACCTCCGAGATCAGACGAGATCGGGCGCTTTCAGGGTGATGTGGCCGTAGGCGATCTCTTCCGCAATGCTCAACCCTCTTGACCTTGGCAGCGGCAAGATGGGAAACGAGGAAAAAAAACAGGGCACGTCCAGAACGCAAAAAACAAAACAAGCCTACGTCACCTGGTATTCCCAGGCGTTCTCCCATCCAGGTACTAACCAGGCCCGACCCTGCTTAGCCTCCGAGATCGGGCGTTTTCAGGGTGATGTGGCTGTAGGCGATCTTTTCCGGCACGCTCAACCCTCTTGACCTCGGCAGCGGCAAGATGGGAAACGAGGAAAAAAAAACAGGGCACGTCCAGAACGCAAAAAACAAAAGAAGTCTACGGCACCTGGTATTCCCAGGCGGTCTCCCATCCAGGTACTAACCAGGCCCGACCCTGCTTAGCCTCCGAGATCAGACGAGATCGGGCGCTTTCAGGTTGATGTGGCCGTAGGCGATCTCTTCTGCAACGCTCAACCCTCTTGACCTCGGCAGCGGCAAGATGGGAAAGGAGGAAAAAAAACAGGGCACGTCCAGAACGCAAAAAACAAAAGAAGCCTACGGCACCTGGTATTCCCTGGCGGTCTCCCATCCAGGTACTAACCAGGCCAGACCGTTCTTAGCCTCCGAGATCAGACGAGATCGAGCGCTTTCAGGGTGATGTGGCTGTAGGCGATGTCTTCCGGCACGCTCAACCCTCTTGACCTCGGCAGCGGCAAGATGGGAAAAGAGGAAAAAAAAACAGGGCACGTCCAGAACGCAAAAAACAAAAGAAGCCTACGGCACCTGGTATTCCCAGGCGGTCTCCCATCCAGGTACTAACCAGGCCCGACCCTGCATAGCCTCCGAGATCAGACGAGATTGGGTGCTTTCAGGGTGATGTGGCCGTAGGCGATCTCTTCCGGAACGCTCAACCCTCTTAACCGCGGCAGCGGCAAGATGGGAAACGAGGAAAAAAAAACAGGGCACGTCCAGAACGCAAAAAACAAAAGAAGCCTACGGCACCTGGTATTCCCAGGCGGTCTCCCATCCAGGTACTAACCAGGAACGACCCTGCTTAGCCTCCGAGATCAGACGAAATCAGGCGCTTTCAGGGTGATGTGGCCGTAGGCGATCTCTTCCGCAACGCTCAACCCTCTTGACCTTGGCAGCGGCAAGATGGGAAACGAGGAAAAAAAACAGGGCACGTCCAGAACGCAAAAAACAAAAGAAGCCTACGGCACCTGGTATTCCCAGGCGTTCTCCCATCCAGGTACTAACCAGGCCCGACCCTGCTTAGCCTCCGAGATCGGGCGTTTTCAGGGTGATGTGGCTGTAGGCGATCTTTTCCGGCACGCTCAACCCTCTTGACCTCGGCAGCGGCAAGATGGGAAACGAGAAAAAAAAACAGGGCACGTCCAGAACGCAAAAAAAACAAAAGAAGTCTACGGCACCTGGTATTCCCAGGCGGTCTCCCATCCAGGTACTAACCAGGCCCGACCCTGCTTAGCCTCCGAGATCAGACGAGATTGGGCGCTTTCAGGGTGATGTGGCCGTAGGCGATCTCTTCCGGCACGCTCAACCCTCTTGACCTCGGCAGCGGCAAGATGGGAAACGAGGAAAAAAAAACAGGGCACGTCCAGAACGCAATAAACAAAAGAAGCCTACGGCACCTGGTATTCCCAGGCGGTCTCCCATCCAGGTACTAACCAGGTCCGACCCTGCTTAGCCTCCGAGATCAGACGAGATTGGGCGCTTTTAGGGTGATGTGGCCGCAGGCGATCTCTTCCGGCACGCTCAACCCTCTTGACCTCGGCAGCGGCAAGATGGGAAACGAGGAAAAAAAAACAGGGCACGTCCAGAACGCAAAAAACAAAAGAAGCCTACGGCACCTGGTATTCCCAGGCGGTCTCCCATCCAGGTACTAACCAGGCCCGACCCTGCATAGCCTCCGAGATCAGACGAGATTGGGTGCTTTCAGGGTGATGTGGCCGTAGGCGATCTCATCCGGCACGCTCAACCCTCTTGACCGCGGCAGCGGCAAGATGGGAAACGAGGAAAAAAAAACAAGGCACGTCCAGAACGCAAAAAACAAAAGAAGCCTACGGCACCTGGTATTCCCAGGCGGTCTCCCATCCAGGTACTAACCAGTCCCGACCCTGCTTAGCCTCCGAGATCAGGTGAGATCGGGCGCTTTCAGGGTGATGTGGCCGTAGGCGATCTCTTCCGGCACGCTCAACACTCTTGACCTCGGCAGCGGCAAGATGGGAAACGAGGAAAAAAAAACAGGGCACGTCCAGAACGCAAAAAACAAAAGAAAACTACGGCACCTGGTATTCCCAGGCGGTCTCTCATCCAGGTACTAACCAGGACCGACTCTGCTTAGCCTCCGACATCAAACAAGATCGGGCACTTTCAGGGTGATGTGGCCGTAGGCGATCTCTTCCGCAACGCTCAACCCTCTTGACCTCGGCAGCGGCAAGATGGGAAACGAGGAAAAAAAAACAGGGCACGTCCAGAACGCAAAAAACAAAAGAAGCCTACGGCACCTGGTATTCCCAGGCGGTCACCCATCCAGGTACTAACCAGGCCCGAGCCTGCTTAGCCTCCGAGATCAGACGAGATTGGGCGCTTACAGGGTGATGTGGCCGTAGGCTAGCTCTTCAGCAACGCTCAACCCACTTGACCTTGGCAGCGGCAAGATGGGAAACAAGGAAAAAAAAACAGGGCACGTCCAGAACGCAAAAAACAAAAGAAGGCTACGGCACCTGGTATTCCCAGGCGGTCTCCCATCCAGGTACTAACCAGGCCCGACCCTGCTTAGCCTCTGAGATCAGACGAGATGAAGCGCTTTCAGGGTGATGTGGCCATAGGCGATCTCTGTTGGCACGCTCAACCCTCTTGACCTCGGCAGCGGCAAGATCGGAAACGAGGAAAAAAAAACAGGGCACGTCCAGAACGCAAAAAACAAAAGAAGTCTACGGCACCTGGTATTCCCAGGCGGTCTCACATCCAGGTACTAACCAGGACCCGACCCTGCTTAGCCTCCGAGAACAGACGAGATCAGGCGCTTTCAGGGTGATGTGGCCGTAGGCGATCTTTTCTAGGATGCTCAACCCTCTTGACCTCGGCAGCGGCAAGATGGGAAACGAGGAAAAAAAACAGGGCACGTCCAGAACGCAAAAAACAAAAGAAGCCTACGGCACCTGGTATTCCCAGGCGGTCTCCCATCCAGGTACTAACCAGGCCCGACCCTGCTTAGCCTCCGAGATCAGACGAGATCGGGCGCTTTCAGGGTGATGTGGCCATAGGCGATCTTTTCCAGGATGCTCAACCCTCTTGACCTCGGCAGCGGCAAGATGGGAAACGAGGAAAAAAAAAACAGGGCACGTCCAGAACGCAAAAAACAAAAGAAGCCTACGGCACCTGGTATTCCCAGGCGGTCTCCCATCCAGGGACTAACCAGGCCCGACCCTGCTTAGCCTCCAAGATCAGACGAGATCGGGCGCTTTCAGGGTGACGTTGCTGTAGGCGATCTCCTCCGGCACGCTCAACCCTCTTGACCTCGGCAGCGGCAAGATGGGAAACGAGGGAAAAAAAACAGGGCACGTCCAGAACGCAAAAAACAAAAGAAGCCTACGTCACCTTGTATTCCCAGGCTCTCTACCATCCAGGTACTAACCAGGCCCGACCGTGCTTAGCCTCCGAGATCAGACGAGATCGAGCGCTTTCAGGGTGATGTGGCCGTAGGCGATCTCTTCCGCAACGCTTAACCCTCTTGACCTCGGCAGCGGCAAGATGGGAAACGATGAAAAAAAAACAGGGCACGTCCAGAACGCAAAAAACAAAAGAAGCCTACGGCACCTGATATTCCCAGGCGGTCTCCCATCCAAGTACTAACCAGGCCCGACCCTGCTTAGCCTCCGAGATCGGGCGCTTTCAGGGTGATGTGGCCGTAGGCAATCTTTTCTGGCACGCTCAACCCTCTTGACCTCAGCAGCGGCAAGATGGGAAACGAGGAAAAAAAAACAGGGCACGTCCAGAACGCAAAAATCAAAAGAAGCCTGCGGCACGTGGTATTCCCAGGCGGTCTCCCATCCAGGCCCGACCCTGCTTAGTATCCGAGATCGGGCGCTTTCAGGGTGATGTGGCCATAGGCTGTCTCTTCCGGCATGCTCAACCCTCTTGACCTCGGCAGCGGCAAGATGGGAAACGAGAAAAAAAAACAGGGCACGTCCAGAACGCAAAAAACAAAAGAAGCCTACGGCACCTGGTATTCCCAGGCGGTCACCCATCCAGGTACTAACCAGGCCCGACCCTGCTTAGCCTCCAAGATCAGACGAGATTGGGCGCTTTCAGGGTGATGTGGCCGTAGGCGATCATCTCCGGCAAGCTCAACCCTCTTGACCTCAGCAGCGGCAAGATGGGAAACGAGGAAAAAAAAACAGGGCACGTCCAGAACGCAAAAAACAAAAGAAGTCTACGGCACCTGGTAATCCCAGGCGGTCTCCCATCCAGGTACTAACCAGGACCCGGCCCTGCTTAGCCTCCGAGATCAGACGAGATCGGGCGCTTTCAGGGTGACGTGGCCATAAGCGATCTCTTCCGGCACGCTCAACCCTCTTGACCTCGGCAGCGGCAAGATGGGAAACGAGGAAAAAAAAACAGGGCACGTCCAGAACGCAAAAAACAAAAGAAGCCTACGGCACCTGGTATTCCCAGGCGGTCTCCCATCCAGGTACTAACCAGGAACGACCCTGCTTAGCCTCCAAGATCAGACGAAATCAGGCGCTTTCAGGGTGATGTGGCCGTAGGCGATCTCTTCCGCAACGCTCAACCCTCTTGACCTTGGCAGCGGCAAGATGGGAAACGAGGAAAAAAAACAGGGCACGTCCAGAACGCAAAAAACAAAAGAAGCCTACGGCACCTGGTATTCCCAGGCGTTCTCCCATCCAGGTACTAACCAGGCCCGACCCTGCTTAGCCTCCGAGATCGGGCGTTTTCAGGGTGATGTGGCTGTAGGCGATCTTTTCCGGCACGCTCAACCCTCTTGACCTCGGCAGCGGCAAGATGGGAAACGAGAAAAAAAAACAGGGCACGTCCAGAACGCAAAAAACAAAAGAAGTCTACGGCACCTGGTATTCCCAGGCGGTCTCCCATCCAGGTACTAACCAGGCCCGACCCTGCTTAGCCTCCGAGATCAGACGAGATCGGGCGCTTTCAGGTTGATGTGGCCGTAGGCAATCTCTTCTGCAACGCTCAACCCTCTTGACCTCGGCAGCGGCATGATGGGAAAGGAGGAAAAAAAACAGGGCACGTCCAGAACGCAAAAAACAAAAGAAGCCTACGGCACCTGGTATTCTCAGACGGTCTCCCATCCAGGTACTAACCAGGCCCGACCCTGCTTAACCTCCGAGATCAGACGAGATCGGCCGCTTTCAGGGTGATGTGGCCGTAGGCGATCTCTTCCGCAATGCTCAACCCTCTTGACCTTGGCAGCGGCAAGATGGGAAACGAGGAAAAAAAACAGGGCACGTCCAGAACGCAAAAAACAAAACAAGCCTACGTCACCTGGTATTCCCAGGCGTTCTCCCATCCAGGTACTAACCAGGCCCGACCCTGCTTAGCCTCCGAGATCGGGCGTTTTCAGGGTGATGTGGCTGTAGGCGATCTTTTCCGGCACTCTCAACCCTCTTGACCTCGGCAGCGGCAAGATGGGAAACGAGAAAAAAAAACAGGGCACGTCCAGAACGCAAAAAACAAAAGAAGTCTACGGCACCTGGTATTCCCAGGCGGTCTCCCATCCAGGTACTAACCAGGCCCGACCCTGCTTAGCCTCCGAGATCAGACGAGATCGGGCGCTTTCAGGTTGATGTGGCCGTAGGCGATCTCTTCTGCAACGCTCAACCCTCTTGACCTCGGCAGCGGCAAGATGGGAAAGTAGGAAAAAAAACAGGGCACGTCCAGAACGCAAAAAACAAAAGAAGCCTACGGCACCTGGTATTCCCTGGCGGTCTCCCATCCAGGTACTAACCAGGCCAGACCGTTCTTAGCCTCCGAGATCAGACGAGATCGAGCGCTTTCATAGTGATGTGGCTGTAGGCGATGTCTTCCGGCACGCTCAACCCTCTTGACCTCGGCAGCGGCAAGATGGGAAAAGAGGAAAAAAAAACAGGGCACGTCCAGAACGCAAAAAACAAAAGAAGCCTACGGCACCTGGTATTCCCAGGCGGTCTCCCATCCAGGTACTAACCAGGCCCGACCCTGCATAGCCTCCGAGATCAGACGAGATTGGGTGCTTTCAGGGTGATGTGGCCGTAGGCGATCTCTTCCGGAACGCTCAACCCTCTTGACCGCGGCAGCGGCAAGATGGGAAACGAGGAAAAAAAAACAGGGCACGTCCAGAACGCAAAAAACAAAAGAAGCCTACGGCACCTGGTATTCCCAGGCGGTCTCCCATCCAGGTACTAACCAGGAACGACCCTGCTTAGCCTCCGAGATCAGACGAAATCAGGCGCTTTCAGGGGGATGTGGCCGTAGGCGATCTCTTCTGCAACGCTCAACCCTCTTGACCTTGGCAGCGGCAAGATGGGAAACGAGGAAAAAAAACAGGGCACGTCCAGAACGCAAAAAACAAAAGAAGCCTACGGCACCTGGTATTCCCAGGCGTTCTCAAATCCAGGTACTAACCAGGCCCGACCCTGCTTAGCCTCCGAGATCGGGCGTTTTCAGCGTGATGTGGCTGTAGGCGATCTTTTCCGGCACGCTCAACCCTCTTGACCTCGACAGCGGCAAGATGGGAAACGAGAAAAAAAAACAGGGCACGTCCAGAACGCAAAAAACAAAAGAAGTCTACGGCACCTGGTATTCCCAGGCGGTCTCCCATCCAGGTACTAACCAGGCCCGACCCTGCTTAGCCTCCGAGATCAGACGAGATCGGGCGCTTTCAGGTTGATGTGGCCGTAGGCAATCTCTTCTGCAACGCTCAACCCTCTTGACCTCGGCAGCGGCAAGATGGGAAAGGAGGAAAAAAAACAGGGCACGTCCAGAACGCAAAAAACAAAAGAAGCCTACGGCACCTGGTATTCTCAGGCGGTCTCCCATCCAGGTACTAACCAGGCCCGACCCTGCTTAACCTCCGAGATCAGACGAGATCGGGCGCTTTCAGGGTGATGTGGCCGTAGGCGATCTCTTCCGCAATGCTCAACCCTCTTGACCTTGGCAGCGGCAAGATGGGAAACGAGGAAAAAAAACAGGGCACGTCCAGAACGCAAAAAACAAAACAAGCCTACGTCACCTGGTATTCCCAGGCGTTCTCCCATCCAGGTACTAACCAGGCCCGACCCTGCTTAGCCTCCGAGATCGGGCGTTTTCAGGGTGATGTGGCTGTAGGCGATCTTTTCCTGCACGCTCAACCCTCTTGACCTCGGCAGCGGTAAGAGGGGAAACGAGAAAAAAAAACAGGGCACGTCCAGAACGCAAAAAACAAAAGAAGTCTACGGCACCTGGTATTCCCAGGCGGTCTCCCATCCAGGTACTAACCAGGCCCGACCCTGCTTAGCCTCCGAGATCAGACGAGATCGGGCGCTTTCAGGTTGATGTGGCCGTAGGCGATCTCTTCTGCAACGCTCAACCCTCTTGACCTCGGCAGCGGCAAGATGGAAAAGGAGGAAAAAAAACAGGGCACGTCCAGAACGCAAAAAACAAAAGAAGCCTACGGCACCTGGTATTCCCTGGCGGTCTCCCATCCAGGTACTAACCAGGCCAGACCGTTCTTAGCCTCCGAGATCAGACGAGATCGAGCGCTTTCAGGGTGATGTGGCTGTAGGCGATGTCTTCCGGCACGCTCAACCCTCTTGACCTCGGCAGCGGCAAGATGGGAAAAGAGGAAAAAAAAACAGGGCACGTCCAGAACGCAAAAAACAAAAGAAGCCTACGGCACCTGGTATTCCCAGGCGGTCTCCCATCCAGGTACTAACCAGGCCCGACCCTGCATAGCCTCCGAGATCAGACGAGATTGGGTGCTTTCAGGGTGATGTGGCCGTAGGCGATCTCTTCCGGAACGCTCAACCCTCTTAACCGCGGCAGCGGCAAGATGGGAAACGAGGAAAAAAAAACAGGGCACGTCCAGAACGCAAAAAACAAAAGAAGCCTACGGCACCTGGTATTCCCAGGCGGTCTCCCATCCAGGTACTAACCAGGAACGACCCTGCTTAGCCTCCGAGATCAGACGAAATCAGGCGCTTTCAGGGTGATGTGGCCGTAGGCGATCTCTTCCGCAACGCTCAACCCTCTTGACCTTGGCAGCGGCAAGATGGGAAACGAGGAAAAAAAACAGGGCACGTCCAGAACGCAAAAAACAAAAGAAGCCTACGGCACCTGGTATTCCCAGGCGTTCTCCCATCCAGGTACTAACCAGGCCCGACCCTGCTTAGCCTCCGAGATCGGGCGTTTTCAGGGTGATGTGGCTGTAGGCGATCTTTTCCGGCACGCTCAACCCTCTTGACCTCGGCAGCGGCAAGATGGGAAACGAGAAAAAAAAACAGGGCACGTCCAGAACGCAAAAAAAACAAAAGAAGTCTACGGCACCTGGTATTCCCAGGCGGTCTCCCATCCAGGTACTAACCAGGCCCGACCCTGCTTAGCCTCCGAGATCAGACGAGATCGGGCGCTTTAAGGGTGATGTGGCCGTAGGTGATCTCTTCCAGCACGCTCAACCCTCTTGACCGCGGCAGCGGCAAGATGGGAAACGAGGAAAAAAAAACAGGGCACGTCCAGAACGCAAAAAACAAAAGAAGCCTACGGCACCTGGTATTCCCAGGCGGTCTCCCATCCAGGTACTAACCAGGCCCGACCCTGCTTAGCCTCCGAGATCAGACGAGATCGGGCGCTTTAAGGGTGATGTGACCGTAGGCGATCTCTTCCAGCACGCTCAACCCTCTTGACCGCGGCAGCGGCAAGATGGGAAACGAGGAAAAAAAAACAGGGCACGTCCAGAACGCAAAAAACAAAAGAAGCCTACGGCACCTGGTATTCCCAGGCGGTCTCCCATCCAGGTATTAACCAGGAGCGACCCTGCTTAGCCTCCGAGATAAGACAAGATTGGGCGCTTTCAGGGTGATGTGGCCGTAGGCGATCTCTTCCAGCACGCTCAACCCTCTTGACCTCGGCAGCGGCAAGATGGGTAACGAGGAAAAAAAAACAGGGCACGTCCAGAACGCAAAAAACAAAAGAAGCCTACGGCACCTGGTATTCCCAGGCGGTCTCCCATCCAGCTACTAACCAGGCCCGACCCTGCTTAGCCTCCGAGATAAGTCGAGATTGGGCGCTTTCAGGGTGATGTGGCCGTAGGCGATCTCTTCCGGCACGCTCAACCCTCTTGACCTCGGCAGCGGCAAGATGGGAAACGAGGAAAAAAAAAACAGGGCACGTCCAGAACGCAAAAAACAAAAGAAGCCTACGGCACCTGGTATTCCCAGGCGGTCTCCCATCCAGGTACTAACCAGGCCTGACCCTGCTTAGCCTCCGAGATCAGACGACATCGGGAGCTTTCAGGGTGATGTGGCCGTAGGCGATCTCTTCCGGCAGGCTCAACCCTCTTGACCTCGGCAGCGGCAAGATGGGAAACGAGGAAAAAAAAACAGGGCACGTCCAGAACGCAAAAAACAAAAGAAGCCTACGGCACCTGGTATTCCCAGGCGGTCTCCCATCCATGTACTAACCAGGCCTGACCCTGCTTAGCCTCCGAGATCAGACGACATCGGGAGCTTTCAGGGTGATGTGGCCGTAGGCAATCTCTTCCGGCAGGCTCAACCCTCTTGACCTCGGCAGCGGCAATATGGGAAACGAGGAAAAAAAAAACAGGGCACGTCCAGAACGCAAAAAACAAAAGAAGCCTACGGCACATGGTATTCCCAGGCAGTCTACCATCCAGGTACTAACCAGGCCCGACCATGCTTAGCCTCCGAGATCAGACGAGATCGGGCGCTTTAAGGGTGATGTGGCCGTAGGGGATCTCTTCCAGCACGCTCAACCCTCTTTACCGCGGCAGCGGCAAGATGGGAAACGAGGAAAAAAAAACAGGGCACGTCCAGAACGCAAAAAACAAAAGAAGCCTACGGCACCTGGTATTTCCAGGCGGTCTCCCATCCAGGTACTAACCAGGCCCGACCCTACTTAGCCTCTGAGATCAGACGAGATCGGGCGCTTTCAGGGTGATGTGGTCGTAGGCGATCTCTTTCGGCACTCTCAACCCTCTTGACCTCGGCAGCGGCAAGATGGGAAACGAGGAAAAAAAAACAGGGCACGTCCCGAACGCAAAAAACAAAAGAAGCCTACGGCACATGGTATTCCCAGGCGGTCTCCCATCCTGGTACTAACCAGGCCCAACCCTGCTTAGCCTCCGAGATCAGACGAGATTGGGCGCTTTCAGGGTGATGTGGCTGTAGGCGATCTCTTCCCGGCACGCTCAACCCTCTTGACCTCGGCAGCGGTAAGATGGGAAACGAGGAAATAAAAACAGGGCACGTCCAGAACGCAAAAAACAAAAGAAGCCTACGGCACCTGGTATTCCCAGGCGGTCTCCCATCCAGGTACTAACCAGGCCCGATCCTGCTTAGCCTTCGAGATCAGACGAGATCGGGCGCTTTCATAGTGATGTGGACATAGGCGATCACTTTTGGCACGCTCAACCCTCTTGACCGCGGCAGTGGCAAGATGGGAAACGAGGGAAAAAAAACAGTGCACGTCCAGAACGCAAAAAACAAAAGAAGCCTACGGCACCTGGTATACCCAGGCGGTCTCCCATCCAGGTACTAACCAGGCCCGACCCTGCTTAGTCTCCGAGATCGGACGAGATCGGGCGCTTTCAGGGTGATGTGGCCGTAGGCGATCTCTTCTGGCACACTCAACCCTCTTGACCTCGGCAGCGGCAAGATGGGAAACGAGGAAAAAAAAACAGGGCACGTCCAGAACGCAAAAAACAAAAGAAGCCTACGGCACCTGGTATTCCCAGGCGGTCTCCCATCCAGGTACTAAACAGGCCCGACCCTGCTTAGCCTCCGAGATCAGACGAGATCGGGCGCTTTCAGGGTGATGTGGCCGTAGGCGATTTCTTCCGGCATGCTCAACCCTCTTGACCGCGGCAGCGGCAAGATAGGAAATGAGGAAAAAAAAACAGGGCACGCCCCGAACGCAAAAAAAAAAGAGGCCTACGGCACCTGGTATTCCCAGGCGGTCTCCCATCCAGGTACTAACCAGGCCCGACCCTGCTTAGCCTCCGAGATCAGACGAGATCGGGCGCTTTCAGGGTGATGTGGCCGTAGACGATCTCTTCCGGCACGCTCAACCCTCTTGACCGCGGCAGCGGCAAGATGGGAAACGAGCAAAAAAAAAACAGGGCACGTCCAGAACGCAAAAAACAAAAGAAGCCTACGGCACCTGGTATTCCCAGGCGGTCTCCCATCCAGGTACTAACCAGGCTCGACACTGCTTAGCCTCCGAGATCAGACGAGAACGTGCGCTTTCAGGGTGATGTGGTCGTAGGCGATCTCTTCTGGCACTCTCAACCCTCTTGACCTCGGCAGCGGCAAGATGGGAAACGGGGAAAAAAAAACAGGGCACGTCCAGAACGCAAAAAACAAAAGAAGCCTACGGCACCTGGTATTCCCAGGCGGTCTCCCATCCAGGTACTAACCAGGCCTGACCCTGCTTAGCCTCCGTGATCAGACGAGATCAGGCGCTTTCAGGGTGATGTGGCCGTAGGCGATCTCTTCCGGCACGCTCAACCCTCTTGACCTCGGCAGCGGCAAGATGGGAAACGAGGAAAAAAAAACAGGGCACGTCCAGAACGCAAAAAACAAAAGAAGCCTATGGCACCTGGTATTCCCAGGCGGTCTCCCATCCAGGTACTAACCAGGCCAGACCCTGCATAGCCTCCGAGATCAGACAAGATTGGGTGCTTTCAGGGTGATGTGGCCGTAGGCGATCTCTTCCGGCACGCTCAACCCTCTTGACCTCGGCAGCGGCAAGATGGGAAACGAGGAAAAAAAAAAGGGCACGTCCCGAACGCAAAAAACAAAAGAAGCCTATGGCACCTGGTATTCCCAGGCGGTCTCCCATCCAGGTACTAACCAGGCCCGACCCTGCTTAGCCTCCGAGATCACACTAAATCGGGCGCTTTCAGGGTGATGTGGCCGTAGGCGATCTCTTCCGGCACGCTCAACCCTCTTGACCTCGGCAGCGGCAAGATGGGAAACGAGGAAAAAAAAACAGGGCACGTCCAGAACGCAAAAAACAAAAGAAGCCTATGGCACCTGGTATTCCCAGGCGGTCTCCCATCCAGGTACTAACCAGGCCAGACCCTGCATAGCCTCCGAGATCAGACAAGATTGGGTGCTTTCAGGGTGATGTGGCCGTAGGCGATCTCTTCCGGCACGCTCAACCCTCTTGACCTCGGCAGCGGCAAGATGGGAAACGAGGAAAAAAAAACAGGGCACGTCCCGAACGCAAAAAACAAAAGAAGCCTACGGCACCTGGTATTCCCAGGCGGTCTCCCATCCAGGAACTATCCAGGCCCGACCCTGCTTAGCGTCCGAGATAAGACGAGATTGGGCGCTTTCAGGGTGATGTGGCCGTTGGCAAATCTCTTCCGGCACGCTCAACCCTCTTGACCTCGGCAGCGGCAAGATGGGAAACGAGGAAAGAAAAACAGGGCACGTCCAGAACGCAAAAAACAAAAGAAGCCTACGGCACCTGGTATTCCCAGGCGGTCTCCCATCCAGGTACTAACCAGGCCCGACCCTGCTTAGCCTCCGAGATCAGACGAGATCGGGCGCTTTCAGAGTGATGTGGCCGTAGGCAATCTCTTCCGGCACGCTCAACCCTCTTGACCTCGGCAGCGGCAAGATGGGAAACGAGGAAAAAAAAACAGGGCACGTCCAGAACGCAAAAAACAAAAGAAGCCTATGGCACCTGGTATTCCCAGGCGGTCTCCCATCCAGGTACTAACCAGGCCAGACCCTGCATAGCCTTCGAGATCAGACAAGATTGGGTGCTTTCAGGGTGATGTGGCCGTAGGCGATCTCTTCCGGCACGCTCAACCCTCTTGACCTCGGCAGCGGCAAGATGGGAAACGAGGGAAAAAAAACAGGGCACGTCCAGAACGCAAAAAACAAAAGAAGCCTACGGCACCTGGTACTCCCAGGCGGTCTCCCATCCAGGTACTAACCAGGCCCGACCCTGCTTAGCCTCCGAAATCAGACGAGATCGGGCGCTTTCAGGGTGATGTGGCCGTAGGCGATCTCATCTGGCACACTCAACCCTCTTGACCTCGGCAGCGGCAAGATGGGAAACGAGGAAAAAAAAACAGGGCATGTCCAGAACGCAAAAAACAAAAGAAGCCTACGGCACCTGGTACTCCCAGGCGGTCTCCCATCCAGGTACTAAACAGGCCCGACCCTGCTTAGCCTCCGAGATCAGACGAGATTGGGCGCTTTCAGGGTGATGTGGCCGTAGGCGATCTCTTGCGGCACGCTCAACACTCTTGACCGCGAGATGCAAGATGGGAAACGAGGAAAAAAAAACAGGGCACGCCCCGAACGCAAAAAACAAAAGAAGCCTACGGCACCTGGTATTCCCAGGCGGTCTCCCATGCAGTTACTAACCAGGCCCGACCCTGCTTAGCCTCCGAGATCAGACGAGATTGGGCGCTTTCAGGGTGATGTGGCCGTAGGCGAACTCTTCCGGCATGCTCAACCCTCTTGACCGCGGCAGCGGCAAGATGGGAAACGAGGAAAAAAAAACAGGGCACGCCCCGAACGCAAAAAACAAAAGAAGCCTACGGCACCTGGTATTCCCAGGCGGACTCCCATCCAGGTACTAACCAGGCCCGACACTGCTTAGCCTCCGAGATCAGACGAGATCGGGCGCTTTCAGGGTGATGTGGCCGTAGGCGATCTCTTCCGGCACGCTCAACCCTCTTGACCGCGGCAGCGGCAAGATGGGAAACAAGGAAAAAAAAACAGGGCACGTCCAGAACGCAAAAAACAAAAGAAGGCTACGGCACCTGGTATTCCCAGGCGGTCTCCCATCCAGGTACTAACCAGGCCCGACCCTGCATAGCCTCCGAGATCAGACGAGATCGGGCGCTTTCAGGGTGATGTGGCCGTAGGCGATCTCTTGCGGCACGCTCAACACTCTTGACCGCGGCAGCGGCAAGATGGGAAACGAGGAAAAAAAAACAGGGCACGCCCCGAACGCAAAAAACAAAAGAAGCCTACGGCACATGGTATTCCCAGGCGGTCTCCCATCCAGTTACTAACCAGGCCCGACCCTGCTTAGCCTCCGAGATCAGACGAGATTGGGCGCTTTCAGGGTGATGTGGCCGTAGGCGATCTCTTCCGGCACGCTCAACCCTCTTGACCGCGGCAGCGGCAAGATGGGAAACGAGGAAAAAAAAACAGGGCACGCCCCGAACGCAAAAAACAAAAGAAGCCTACGGCACCTGGTATTCCCAGGCGGACTCCCATCCAGGTACTAACCAGGCCCGACACTGCTTAGCCTCCGAGATCAGACGAGATCGGGCGCTTTCAGGGTGATGTGGCCGTAGGCGATCTCTTCCGGCACGCTCAACCCTCTTGACCGCGGCAGCGGCAAGATGGGAAACAAGGAAAAAAAAACAGGGCACGTCCAGAACGCAAAAAACAAAAGAAGCCTACGGCACCTGGTATTCCCAGGCGGTCTCCCATCCAGGTACTAACCAGGCCCGACCCTGCATAGCCTCCGAGATCAGACGAGATCGGGCGCTTTCAGGGTGTATTTGGTCGTAGGCGATCTCTTCCGGCACGCTCAACCCTCTTGACTGCGGCAGTGGCAAGATGGGAAACGGGGGAAAAAAAAACAGGGCACGTCCCGAACGCAAAAAACAAAAGAAGCCTACGGCACCTGGTATTCCCAGGCGGTCTCCCATCCAGGTACTAACCAGGCCCGACCCTGCTTAGCCTCCAAGATCAGACGAGATCGGGCGCTTTCAGGGTGATGTGGTCGTAGGCGATCACTTCCGGCACTCTCAACCCTCTTGACCTCGGCAGCGGCAAGATGGGAAACGGGGGAAAAAAAAACAGGGCACGTCCCGAACGCAAAAAACAAAAGAAGCCTACGGCACCTGGTATTCCCAGGCGGTCTCCCATCCAGGTACTAACCAGGCCCGACCCTGCTTAGCCTCCGAGATAAGACGAGATTGGGCGCTTTCAGGGTGATGTGGTCGTAGGCGATCTCTTCTGGCACTCTCAACCCTCTTGACCTCGGCAGCGGCAAGATGGGAAACGGGGGGAAAAAAAACAGGGCACGTCCCGAACGCAAAAAACAAAAGAAGCCTACGGCACCTGGTATTCCCAGGCGGTCTCCCATCCAGGTACTAACCAGGCCCGACCCTGCTTAGCCTCCGAGATCAGACGAGATCGGGCGCTTTAAGGGTGATGTGGCCGTAGGCGATCTCTTCCAGCACGCTCAACCCTCTTGACCGCGGCAGCGGCAAGATGGGAAACGAGGAAAAAAAAACAGGGCACGTCCAGAACGCAAAAAACAAAAGAAGCCTACGGCACCTGGTATTCCCAGGCGGTCTCCCATCCAGGTACTAACCAGGCCCGACCCTGCTTAGCCTCCGAGATCAGACGAGATCGGGCGCTTTAAGGGTGATGTGGCCATAGGCGATCTCCTCCAGCACGCTCAACCCTCTTGACCGCGGCATTGGCAAGATGGGAAACGAGGGAAAAAAAACAGGGCACGTCCAGAACGCAAAAAACAAAAGAAGCCTACGGCACCTGGTATTCCCAGGCGGTCTCCCATCCAGGTACTAACCAGGCCCGACCCTGCTTAGCCTCCGAGATCAGACGAGATCGGGCGCTTTCAGGGTGATGTGGTCGTAGGCGATCTCTTCCGGCACGCTCAACCCTCTTGACCGCGGCAGCGGCAAGATGGGAAACGAGGAAAAAAAAACAGGGCACGTCCAGAACGCAAAAAAAAAAGAAGCCTACGGCACCTGGTATTCCCAGGCGGTCTCCCATTCAGGTACTAACCAGGCCCGACCATGCTTAGCCTCCGAGATCGGGCGCTTTAAGGGTGATGTGGCCGTAGGCGATCTCTTCCAGCACGCTCAACCCTCTTGACCGCGGCAGCGGCAAGATGGGAAACGAGGAAAAAAAAACAGGGCACGTCCAGAACGCAAAAAACAAAAGAAGCCTACGGCACCTGGTATTCCCAGGCGGTCTCCCATCCAGGTACTAACCAGGCCCGACCCTGCTTAGCCTCCGAGATCAAACGAGATTGGGAACTTTCAGGGTGATGTGGCCGTAGGCGATTTCTACCGCAGCGCTCAACCCTCTTGACCTCGGCAGCGGCAAGATGGGAAACGAGGAAAAAAAAACAGAGCACGTCCAGAACGCAAAAAACAAAAGAAGCCTACGGCACCTGGTATTCCCAGGCGGTCTCCCATCCAGGTACTAAACAGGCCCGACCCTGCTTAGCCTCCGAGATCAGACGAGATCGGGCGCTTTCAGGGTGATGTGGCCGTAGGTGATTTCTTTCGGCACGCTCAACCCTCTTGACCGCGGCAGCGGCAAGATGGGAAACGAGGAAAAAAAAACAGGGCACGCCCCGAACGCAATAAACAAAAGAAACCTACGGCACCTGGTATTCCCAGGCCGTCTCCCATCCAGGTACTAACCAGGCCCGACTCTGCTTAGTCTCCGAGATCAGGCGCTTTCAGGGTGATGTGGCCGTTGGCGATCTCTTCCAGCACGCTCAACCCTCTTGACCTCGGCAGCGGCAAGATGGGAAACGAGGAAAAAAAAACAGGGCACGTCCAGAACGCAAAAAACAAAAGAAGCCTATGGCACCTGGTATTCCCAGGCGGTCTCCCATCCAGGTACTAACCAGGCTCGACCCTGCTTAGCCTCCGAGATCAGACGAGAATGTGCGCTTTCAGGGTGATGTGGTCGTAGGCGATCTCTTCCGGCACTCTCAACCCTCTTGACCTCGGCAGCGGCAAGATGGGAAACGAGGAAAAAAAAACAGGGCACATCCAGAACGCAAAAAACAAAAGAAGCCTACGGCACCTGGTATTCCCAGGCGGTCTCCCATCCAGGTACTAACCAGGCCCGACCCTCCTTAGCCTCCGAGATCAGACAAGATCGGGCGCTTTCAGGGTGATGTGGCCGTAGGCGATCTCTTCCGGCATGCTCAACCCTCTTGACCGCGGCAGCGGCAAGATGGGAAACGAGGAAAAAAAAAACAGGGCACGTCCAGAACGCAAAAAACAAAAGAAGCCTACGGCACCTGGTATTCCAAGGCGGTCTCCCATCCAGGTACTAACCAGGCCCGACCCTGCTTAGCCTCCGAGATCAGACGAGATCGGGCGCTTTCAGGGTGATGTGGCCGTTGGCGATCTCTTCCAGCACGCTCAACCCTCTTGACCGCGGCAGCGGCAAGATGGGAAACGAGGAAAAAAAAACAGGGCACGTCCAGAACGCAAAAAACAAAAGAAGCCTATGGCACCTGGTATTCCCAGGCGGTCTCCCATCCAGGTACTAACCAGGCTCGACCCTGCTTAGCCTCCGAGATCAGACGAGAATGTGCGCTTTCAGGGTGATGTGGTCGTAGGCGATCTCTTCCGGCACTCTCAACCCTCTTGACCTCGGCAGCGGCAAGATGGGAAACGGGGAAAAAAAAACAGGGCACGTCCAGAACGCAAAAAACAAAAGAAGCCTACGGCACCTGGTATTCCCAGGCGGTCTCCCATCCAGGTACTAACCAGGCCCGACCCTGCTTAGCCTCCGAGATTAGACGAGATCGGGCGCTTTCAGGGTGATGTGGCCGTAGGCGATCTTTTCTGGCACGCTCAACCCTCTTGACCTCGGCAGCGGCAAGATGGGAAACGAGGAAAAAAAAACAGGGCACGTCCAGAACGCAAAAAACAAAAGAAGCCTACGGCACCTGGTATTCCCAGGCGGTCTCCCATCCAGGTACTAACCAGGCGCGACCCTGCTTAGCCTCCAAGATAAGACAAGATTGGGCGCTTTCAGGGTGATGTGGCCGTAGGCGATCTCTTCCAGCACGCTCAACCCTCTTGACCTCGGCAGCGGCAAGATGGGTAACGAGGAAAAAAAAACAGGGCACGTCCAGAACGCAAAAAACAAAAGAAGCCTACGGCACCTGGTATTCCCAGGCGGTCTCCCATCCAGGTACTAACCAGGCTCGACCCTGCTTAGCCTCCGAGATCAGACGAGAACGTGCGCTTTCAGGGTGATGTGGTCGTAGGCGATCTCTTCTGGCACTCTCAACCCTCTTGACCTCGGCAGCGGCAAGATGGGAAACGGGAAAAAAAAAACAGGGCACGTCCAGAACGCAAAAAACAAAAGAAGCCTACGGCACCTGGTATTCCCAGGCGGTCTCCCATCCAGGTACTAACCAGGCCTGACCCTGCTTAGCCTCCATGATCAGACGAGATCGGGCGCTTTCAGGGTGATGTGGCCGTAGGCGATCCCTTCCGGCACGCTCAACCCTCTTGACCTCGGCAGCGGCAAGATGGGAAACGAGGAAAAAAAAACAGGGCACGTCCAGAACGCAAAAAACAAAAGAAGCCTATGGCACCTGGTATTCCCAGGCGGTCTCCCATCCAGGTACTAACCAGGCCAGACCCTGCATAGCCTCCGAGATCAGACAAGATTGGGTGCTTTCAGGGTTATGTGGCCGTAGGCGATCTCTTCCGGCACGCTCAACCCTCTTGACCTGGGCAGCGGCAAGATGGGAAACGAGGAAAAAAAAACAGGGCACGTCCCGAACGCAAAAAACAAAAGAAGCCTATGGCACCTGGCATTCCCAGGCGGTCTCCCATCCAGGTACTAACCAGGCCCGACCCTGCTTAGCCTCCAAGATCACACTAAATCGGGCGCTTTCAGGGTGATGTGGCCGTAGGCGATCTCTTCCGGCACGCTCAACCCTCTTGACCTCGGCAGTGGCAAGATGGGAAACGAGGAAAAAAAAACAGGGCACGTCCAGAACGCAAAAAACAAAAGAAGCCTATAGCACCTGGTATTCCCAGGCGGTCTCCCATCCAGGTACTAACCAGGCCAGACCCTGCATAGCCTCCGAGATCAGACAAGATTGGGTGCTTTCAGGGTGATGTGGCCGTAGGCGATCTCTTCCGGCACGCTCAACCCTCTTGACCTCGGCAGCGGCAAGATGGGAAACGAGGAAAAAAAAACAGGGCACGTCCCGAACGCAAAAAACAAAAGAAGCCTACGGCACCTGGTATTCCCAGGCGGTCTCCCATCCAGGAACTATCCAGGCCCGACCCTGCTTAGCGTCCGAGATAAGATGAGATTGGGCGCTTTCAGGGTGATGTGGCCGTTGGCAAATCTCTTCCGGCACGCTCAACCCTCTTGACCTCGGCAGCGGCAAGATGGGAAACGAGGAAAGAAAAACAGGGCACGTCCAGAACGCAAAAAACAAAAGAAGCCTACGGCACCTGGTATTCCCAGGCGGTCTCCCATCCAGGTACTAACCAGGCCCGACCCTGCTTAGCCTCCGAGATCAGACGAGATCGGGCGCTTTCAGAGTGATGTGGCCGTAGGCAATCTCTTCCGGCACGCTCAACCCTCTTGACCTCGGCAGCGGCAAGATGGGAAACGAGGAACAAAAAACAGGGCACGTCCAGAACGCAAAAAACAAAAGAAGCCTATGGCACCTGGTATTCCCAGGCGGTCTCCCATCCAGGTACTAACCAGGCCCGACCCTGCTTAGCCTCCGAGATCACACGAGATCGGGCGCTTTCAGGGTGATGTGGCCGTAGGCGATCTCTACCGGCACGCTCAACCCTCTTGACCTCGGCAGCGGCAAGATGGGAAACGAGGAAAAAAAAACAGGGCACGTCCAGAACGCAAAAAACAAAGGAAGCCTATGGCACCTGGTATTCCCAGGCGGTCTCCCATCCAGGTACTAACCAGGCCCGACCCTGCTTAGCCTCCGAGATAACACTAAATCGGGCGCTTTCAGGGTGATGTGGCCGTAGGCGATCTCTTCCGGCACGCTCAACCCTCTTGACCTCGGCAGCGGCAAGATGGGAAACGAGGAAAAAAAAACAGGGCACGTCCAGAACGCAAAAAACAAAAGAAGCCTATGGCACCTGGTATTCCCAGGCGGTCTCCCATCCAGGTACTAACCAGGCCAGACCCTGCATAGCCTCCGAGATCAGACAAGATTGGGTGCTTTCAGGGTGATGTGGCCGTAGGCGATCTCTTCCGGCACGCTCAACCCTCTTGACCTCGGCAGCGGCAAGATGGGAAACGAGGAAAAAAAAACAGGGCACGCCCCGAACGCAAAAAACAAAAGAAGCCTACGGCACCTGGTATTCCCAGGCGGTCTCCCATCCAGGAACTATCCAGGCCCGACCCTGCTTAGCGTCCGAGATAAGACGAGATTGGGCGCTTTCAGGGTGATGTGGCCGTTGGCAAATCTCTTCCGGCACGCTCAACCCTCTTGACCTCGGCAGCGGCAAGATGGGAAACGAGGAAAGAAAAACAGGGCACGTCCAGAACGCAAAAAACAAAAGAAGCCTACGGCACCTGGTATTCCCAGGCGGTCTCCCATCCAGGTACTAACCAGGCCCGACCCTGCTTAGCCTCCGAGATCAGACGAGATCGGGCGCTTTCAGAGTGATGTGGCTGTAGGCGATCTCTTCCGGCACGCTCAACCCTCTTGACCGCGGCAGCGGCAAGATGGGAAACGAGGAAAAAAAAACAGGGCACGTCCCGAACGCAAAAAACAAAAGAAGCCTACGGCACCTGGTATTCCCAGGCGGTCTCCCATCCAGGTACTAACCAGGCCCGACCCTGCTTAGCCTCCGAGATAAGACGAGATTGGGCGCTTTCAGGGTGATGTGGCCGTAGGCGATCTCTTCCGGCACGCTCAACCCTCTTGACCTCGGCAGCGGCAAGATGGGAAACGAGGAAAAAAAAACAGGGCACGTCCAGAACGCAAAAAACAAAAGAAGCCTACGGCACCTGGTATTCCCAGGCGGTCTCCCATCCAGGTACTAACCAGGCCCGACCCTGCTTAGCCTCCGAGATCAGACGAGATTGGGCGCTTTCAGGGTGATGTGGCCATAGGCGATCTCTTCTGGCACGCTCAACCCTCTTGACCGCGGCAGCGGCAAGATGGGAAACGAGGAAAAAAAAACAGGGCACGTCCAGAACGCAAAAAACAAAAGAAGCCTACGGCACCTGGTATTCCCAGGCGGTCTCCCATCCAGGTACAAACCAGGCCCGACCCTGCTTAGCCTCCGAGATCAGACGAGATCGGGCGCTTTAAGGGTGATGTGGCCGTAGGCGATCTCTTCCAGCACGCTCAACCCTCTTGACCGCGGCAGCGGCAAGATGGGAAACGAGGAAAAAAAAACAGAGCACGTCCAGAACGCAAAAAACAAAAGAAGCCTACGGCACCTGGTATTCCCAGGCGGTCTCCCATCCAGGTACTAACCAGGCCTTACCCTGCTTAGCCTCTGAGATCAGACGACATCGGGAGCTTTCGCGGTGATGTGGCCATAGGCGATCTCTTCCAGCACGCTCAACCCTCTTGACCGCGGCAGCGGCGAGATGGGAAACGAGGAAAAAAAAACAGGGCACGTCCCGAACGCAAAAAACAAAAGAAGCCTACGGCACCTGGTATTCCCAGGCGGTCTCCCATCCAGGTACTAACCAGGCCTGACCCTGCTTAGCCTCCGAGATCAGACGACATCGGGAGCTTTCAGGGTGATGTGGCCGTAGGCGATCTCTTCCGGCAGGCTCAACCCTCTTGACCTCGGCAGCGGCAAGATGGGAAACGAGGAAAAAAAAACAGGGCACGTCCAGAACGCAAAAAACAAAAGAAGCCTACGGCACCTGGTATTCCCAGGCGGTCTCCCATACAGGTACTAACCAGGCCCGACCATGCTTAGCCTCCGAGATCAGACGAGATCGGACGCTTTAAGGGTGATGTGGCCGTAGGCGATCTCTTCCAGCACGCTCAACCCTCTTTACCGCGGCAGCGGCAAGATGGGAAACGAGGAAAAAAAAACAGGGCACGTCCAGAACGCAAAAAACAAAAGAAGCCTACGGCACCTGGTATTCCCAGGTGGTCTCCCATCCAGGTACTAACCAGGCCCGACCCTGCTTAGCCTCTGAGATCAGACGAGATCGGGCGCTTTCAGGGTGATGTGGTCGTAGGCGATCTCTTCCGGCACTCTCAACCCTCTTGACCTCGGCAGCGGCAAGATGGGAAACGAGGAAAAAATAACAGGGCACGTCCCGAACGCAAAAAACAAAAGAAGCCTACGGCACATGGTATTCCCAGGCGGTCTCCCATCCAGGTACTAACCAGGCCCAACCCTGCTTAGCCTCCGAGATCAGACGAGATCGGGCGCTTTCAGGGTGATGTGGCCGTAGGCGATCTCTTCTGGCACACTCAACCCTCTTGACCTCGGCAGCGGCAAGATGGGAAACGAGGAAAAAAAAACAGGGCACGTCCAGAACGCAAAAAACAAAAGAAGCCTACGGCACCTGGTATTCCCAGGCGGTCTCCCATCCAGGTACTAACCAGGCCCGACCCTGCTTAGCCTCCGAGATCAGACGAGATCGGGCGCTTTCAGGGTGATGTGGCCGTAGGCGATCTCTTCCGGCATCCTCAACCCTCTTGACCGCGGAAGCGGCAAGATGGGAAACGAGGAAAAAAAAAACAGGGCACGTCCAGAACGCAAAAAACAAAAGAAGCCTACGGCACCTGATATTCCCAGGCGGTCTCCCATCCAGGTACTAACCACACTCGACCCTGCTTAGCCTCCGAGATCAGACGAGAACGTGCGCTTTCAGGGTGATGTAGTCGTAGGCGATCTCTTCTGGCACTCTCAACCCTCTTGACCTCGGCAGCGGCAAGATGGGAAACGGGGAAAAAAAAACAGGGCACGTCCAGAACGCAAAAAACAAAAGAAGCCTACGGCACCTGGTATTCCCAGGCGGTCTCCCATCCAGGTACTAACCAGGCCCGACCCTGCTTAGCCTCCGAGATCAGACGACATCGGGCGCTTTCAGGGTGATGTGGCCGTAGGCGATCTCTTCCGGCACGCTCAACCCTCTTGACCTCCACAGCGGCAAGATGGGAAACGAGGAAAAAAAAACAGGGCACATCCAGAACGCAAAAAACAAAAGAAGCCTACGGCACCTGGTATTCCCAGGCGGTCTCCCATCCAGGTACTAACCAGGCCCGACCCTGCATAGCCTCCGAGATCAGACGAGATCGGGCGCTTTCAGGGTGATGTGGCCGTAGGCGATCTCTTCCAGCACGCTCAACCCTCTTGACCGCGGCAGCGCCAAGATGGGAAACGAGAAAAAAAAAACAGGGCACGTCCCGAACGCAAAAAACAAAATAAGCCTACGGCACCTGGTATTCCCAGGCGGTCTCCCATCCAAGTACTAACCAGGCCCGACCCTGCCTAGCCTCCGAGATTAGACGAGATCGGGCGCTTTCAGGGTGATGTAGTCGTAGGCGATCTCTTCCGGCACTCTCAACCCTCTTGACCTCGGCAGCGGCAAGATGGGAAACGGGGAAAAAAAAACAGGGCACGTCCCGAACTCAAAAAACAAAAGAAGCCTACGGCACCTGGTATTCCCAGACGGTCTCCCATCCAGGAACTAACCAGGCCCTACCCTGCTTAGGGTCCGAGATAAGACGAGATTGGGCGCTTTCAGGGTGATGTGACTGTAGGCGATCTCTTCCGGCACGCTCAACCCTCTTGACATCGGCAGCGGCAAGATGGGAAACGAGGAAAAAAAAACAGGGCACGTCCAGAACGCAAAAAACAAAAGAAGCCTACAGCACCTGGTATTCCCAGGCGGTATCCCATCCAGCTACTAACCAGGCCCGACCCTGCTTAGCCTCCGAGATCAGACAAGATCGGGCGCTTTCAGGGTGATGTGGCCGTAGGCGATCTCTTCCGCAACGCTCAACCCTCTTGACCTCGGCAGCGGCAAGATGGTAAACAAGGAAAAAAAAACAGGGCACGTCCAGAACGCAAAAAACAAAAGAAGCCTACGGCACCTGGTATTCCCAGGCGGTCTCCCATCCAGGTACTAACCAGGCCCGACCCTGCTTAGCCTCCGAGATCAGACGAGATCGGGCGCTTTTAGGGTGATGTGACCGCAGGCGATCTCTTCCGGCACGCTCAACCCTCTTGACCTCGGCAGCGGCAAGATGGGAAACGAGGAAAAAAAAACAGGGCACGTCCAGAACGCAAAAAACAAAAGAAGCCTACGGCACCTGGTATTCCCAGGCGGTCTCCCATCCAGGTACAAACCAGGCCCGACCCTGCTTAGCCTCCGAGATCAGACGAGATCGGGCGCTTTAAGGGTGATGTGGCCGTAGGCGATCTCTCCCAGCACGCTCAACCCTCTTGACCGCGGCAGCGGCAAGATGGGAAACGAGGAAAAAAAACAGAGCACGTCCAGAACGCAAAAAACAAAAGAAGCCTACGGCACCTGGTATTCCCAGGCGGTCTCCCATCCAGGTACTAACCAGGCCTTACCCTGCTTAGCCTCCGAGATCAGACGACATCGGGAGCTTTCAGGGTGATGTGGCCGTAGGCGATCTCTTCCAGCACGCTCAACCCTCTTGACCGCGCAGCGGCGAGATGGGAAACGAGGAAAAAAAAACAGGGCACGTCCAGAACGCAAAAAACAAAAGAAGCCTACGGCACCTGGTATTCCCAGGCGGTCTCCCATCCAGGTACTAACCAGGCCTGACCCTGCTTAGCCTCCGAGATCAGACGACATCGGGAGCTTTCAGGGTGATGTGGCCGTAGGCGATCTCTTCCGGCAGGCTCAACCCTCTTGACCTCGGCAGCGGCAAGATGGGAAACGAGGAAAAAAAAACAGGGCACGTCCAGAACGCAAAAAACAAAAGAAGCCTACGGCACCTGATATTCCCAGGCGGTCTCCCATCCAGGTACTAACCAGGCCCGACCCTGCTTAGCCTCCGAGATCAGACGAGATCGGGCGCTTTTAGGGTGATGTGACCGCAGGCGATCTCTTCCGGCACGCTCAACCCTCTTGACCTCGGCAGCGGCAAGATGGGAAACGAGGAAAAAAAAACAGGGCACGTCCAGAACGCAAAAAACAAAAGAAGCCTACGGCACCTGGTATTCCCAGGCGGTCTCCCATCCAGGTACAAACCAGGCCCGACCCTGCTTAGCCTCCGAGATCAGACGAGATCGGGCGCTTTAAGGGTGATGTGGCCGTAGGCGATCTCTCCCAGCACGCTCAACCCTCTTGACCGCGGCAGCGGCAAGATGGGAAACGAGGAAAAAAAAACAGAGCACGTCCAGAACGCAAAAAACAAAAGAAGCCTACGGCACCTGGTATTCCCAGGCGGTCTCCCATCCAGGTACTAACCAGGCCTTACCCTGCTTAGCCTCCGAGATCAGACGACATCGGGAGCTTTCAGGGTGATGTGGCCGTAGGCGATCTCTTCCAGCACGCTCAACCCTCTTGACCGCGGCAGCGGCGAGATGGGAAACGAGGAAAAAAAAACAGGGCACGTCCAGAACGCAAAAAACAAAAGAAGCCTACGGCACCTGGTATTCCCAGGCGGTCTCCCATCCAGGTACTAACCAGGCCTGACCCTGCTTAGCCTCCGAGATCAGACGACATCGGGAGCTTTCAGGGTGATGTGGCCGTAGGCGATCTCTTCCGGCAGGCTCAACCCTCTTGACCTCGGCAGCGGCAAGATGGGAAACGAGGAAAAAAAAACAGGGCACGTCCAGAACGCAAAAAACAAAAGAAGCCTACGGCACCTGATATTCCCAGGCGGTCTCCCATCCAGGTACTAACCAGGGCCGACCCTGCTTAGCCTCCGTGATCAGACGAGAACGTGCGCTTTCAGGGTGATGTAGTCGTAGGCGATCTCTTCTGGCACTCTCAACCCTCTTGACCTCGGCAGCGGCAAGATGGGAAACGGGGAAAAAAAAACAGGGCACGTCCAGAACGCAAAAAACAAAAGAAGCCTACGGCACCTGGTATTCCCAGGCGGTCTCCCATCCAGGTACTAACCAGGCCCGACCCTGCATAGCCTCCGAGATCAGACGAGATCGGGCGCTTTCAGGGTGATGTGGCCGTAGGCGATCTCTTCCAGCACGCTCAACCCTCTTGACCGCGGCAGCGGCAAGATGGGAAATGAGAAAAAAAAAACAGGGCACGTCCCGAACGCAAAAAACAAAATAAGCCTACGGCACCTGGTATTCCCAGGCGGTCTCCCATCCAAGTACTAACCAGGCCCGACCCTGCTTAGCCTCCAAGATAGCACGAGATTGGGCGCTTTCAGGGTGATGCGGCCGTAGGCGATCTCTTCCGGCACGCTCAACCCTCTTAACCTCGGCAGCGGCAAGATGGGAAACGAGGAAAAAAAAACAGGGCACGTCCAGAACGCAAAAAACAAAAGAAGCCTATGGCACCTGGTATTCCCAGGCGGTCTCCCATCCAGGTACTAACCGGGCCCGACCCTGCTTAGCCTCCGAGATCAGACGAGATTGGGCGCTTTCAGGGTGATGTGGCCGTAGGAGATCTCTTCCAGCACGCTCAACCCTCTTGACCGCGGCAGCGGCAAGATGGGAAACGAGGAAAAAAAAACAGGGCACGTCCAGAACGCAAAAAACAAAAGAAGCCTACGGCACCTGGTATTCCCAGGCGGTCTCCCATCCAGGTACTAACCAGGCCCGACCCTGCTTAGCCTCCGAGATCAGACTACATCGGGAGCTTTCAGGGTGATGTGGCCGTAGGCGATCTCTTCCGGCAGGCTCAACCCTCTTGACCTCGGCAGCGGCAAGATGGGAAACGAGGAAAAAAAAACAGGGCACGTCCAGAACGCAAAAAACAAAAAGCCTACGGCACCTGGTATTCCCAGGCGGTCTCCCATCCAGGTACTAACCAGGCCTGACCCTGCTTAGCCTCCGAGATCAGACGACATCGGGAGCTTTCAGGGTGATGTGGCCGTAGGCGATCTCTTCCAGCACGCTCAACCCTCTTTACCGCGGCAGCGGCAAGATGGGAAACGAGGAAAAAAAAACAGGGCACGTCCAGAACGCAAAAAACAAAAGAAGCCTACGGCACCTGGTATTCCCAGGCGGTCTCCCATCCAGGTACTAACAAGGCCCGACCCTGCTTAGCCTCTGAGATCAGACGAGATCGGGCGCTTTCAGGGTGATGTGGTCGTAGGCGATTTCTTCCGGCACTCTCAACCCTCTTGACCTCGGCAGCGGCAAGATGGGAAACGAGGAAAAAAAAACAGGGCACGTCCCGAACGCAAAAAACAAAAGAAGCCTACGGCACATGGTATTCCCAGGCGGTCTCCCATTCCAGGTACTAACCAGGCCCAACCCTGCTTAGCCTCCGAGATCAGACGAGATCGGGCGCTTTCAGGGTGATGTGGCTGTAGGCGATCTCTTCTGGCACGCTCAACCCTCTTGACCGCGGCAGCGGCAAGATGGGAAACGAGGGAAAAAAAACAGTGCACGTCCAGAACGCAAAAAACAAAAGAAGCCTACGGCACCTGGTATACCCAGACGGTCTCCCATCCAGGTACTAACCAGGCCCGACCCTGCTTAGCCTCCGAGATCAGACGAGATCGGGCGCTTTCAGGGTGATGTGGCCGTAGGCGTTTTCTTCCGGCATGCTCAACCCTCTTGACCGCGGCAGCGGCAAGATAGGAAACGAGGAAAAAAAAACAGGGCACGCCCCGAACGCAAAAAACAAAAGAAGCCTACGGCACCTGGTATTCCCAGGCGGTCTCCCATCCAGGTACTAACCAGGCCCGACCCTGCTTAGCCTCCGAGATCAGACGAGATCGGGCGCTTTCAGGGTGATGTGGTCGCAGGCGATCTCTTCCGGCACTCTCAACCCTCTTGACCTCGGCAGCGGCAAGATGGGAAACGGGGAAAAAAAAACAGGGCACGTCCAGAACGCAAAAAACAAAAGAAGCCTACGGCACCTGGTATTCCCAGGCGGTCTCCCATCCAGGTACTAACCAGGCCCGACCCTGCTTAGCCTCCGAGATTAGACGAGATCGGGCGCTTTCAGGGTGATGTGGTCGTAGGCGATCTCTTCCGGCACTCTCAACCCTCTTGACCTCGGCAGCGGCAAGATGGGAAACGGGGAAAAAAAAACAGGGCACGTCCCGAACTCAAAAAACAAAAGAAGCCTACGGCACCTGGTATTCCCAGACGGTCTCCCATCCAGGAACTAACCAGGCCCTACCCTGCTTAGCGTCCGAGATAAGACGAGATTGGGCGCTTTCAGGGTGATGTGGCTGTAGGCGATCTCTTCCGGCACGCTCAACCCTCTTGACATCGGCAGCGGCAAGATGGGAAACGAGGAAAAAAAAACAGGGCACGTCCAGAACGCAAAAAACAAAAGAAGCCTACAGCACCTGGTATTCCCAGGCGGTATCCCATCCAGCTACTAACCAGGCCCGACCCTGCTTAGCCTCCGAGATCAGACGAGATCGGGCGCTTTCAGGGTGATGTGGCCGTAGGCGATCTCTTCTGCAACGCTCAACCCTCTTGACCTCGGCAGCGGCAAGATGGGAAACAAGGAAAAAAAAACAGGGCACGTCCAGAACGCAAAAAACAAAAGAAGCCTACGGCACCTGGTATTCCCAGGCGGTCTCCCATCCAGGTACTAACCAGGCCCGACCCTGCTTAGCCTCCGAGATCAGACGAGATCGGGCGCTTTCAGGGTGATGTGACCGCAGGCGATCTCTTCCGGCACGCTCAACCCTCTTGACCTCGGCAGCGGCAAGATGGGAAACGAGGAAAAAAAAACAGGGCACGTCCAGAACGCAAAAAACAAAAGAAGCCTACGGCACCTGGT